>BLKR01002999.1:0-166372 GCA_011170035.1 Teleogryllus occipitalis | reverse complement strand
GGATACTTTCTAATCGCTGAACTGAACCATGATTTGAGCAAGAATAAGAAGGCAGGCGGAGCGCTTTATGTTCCCTGCCCGCCCGCAAATGAAATTCATTTAATTGAATTATTCTTATTTCACGAGGGAAGGGTCAGCCCTGTTCTTCCGTTAGAGCACGCAAATTTCGCCATGTTGCAGCGAAAACCGGTATCACTCGCTCGTCGAAACTAGCGATTAGAATGTAGCCCAGAGGCTTCCTTCAGGCTTGAGGATATTGTATGTCTATCTGTACTTATCGCAACAGCACCCGTACGGGCCATGGCCTACCAGCAGGACCCCAGCCTCGCGTCCATGGGTTTTAAAAATAATATTTATTCTTAAATTCTGTTTACATAGCTAACGTGTGGCCTAGCTTATAAACTAGATACTTACAAACTAATCTAAATCTACTTTGTCTTACATCCTGACTTAATTTAACAACGAAGATAATTTACATTATTTACAGTAAGCAGTACATACACATATAACACAAAAACATACGCTTAAATGGGTATGTGTGGTTAGCAGGAAGACATCCCCACGCCGTATTCTGGTCTTGTCAACTTGAAAAATGAGTTTTCTCATCGTCACACAGCAACATATACTGGGACATTGCAAGGAAAACTAACATTATTATCTTGACTTCTTCGCTGTCCGGGTGACGCCGCGTAGTGGGCTGAGTGGCCTCTCAACCCACTACGCGGCGTCACCCGGACAGGGAAGAAGTCATCGACTCGAGCCGCGGAAGCCTACGCGTACACATTATTATCTTGCCTCGGTCGGGAATCGAACCCGGCGTCGAGTCAAGGAAAACGAGCACGCTGACCCATGAGCTAATCCGCGAAGCTGAGGATATTGTATATGCGGTAAATCTACAGCTTGGGACAGCCGGTTTCACTTCCCTTCCGAAGGCGTACGAAGTATTTTCTCCCTTTTTTCGATTGGAGTTTAACCCGCGAACGAGGGTATAACGCTCCGATACGCTGTTACACGATCGAGGCCGCATATCTCGCGAGCGTTTGACGCGCGTGAGCGAAGAGCGTGCCCGGCCCGACGCGGCTTTATTAAGCAAATCCGGTGGCCATTGAGCTCGCGCGCTTGCGCGGAACCGCGGCGTCCGCGGGGCCGCATGAAACACAATCTTTCCGCTGGGCGCGCGGGGCGGGGCCAGGTCGGCGGCGGCGGCGGCGGTGGCGGTGGCGGTGGAGGCAGCTGCTGTGGAGCAAGGCAGAGGTTTCCGCGCGCAGGGCGACGAGAGCAGCTGGTCGCGGGCGCGCGGGCCTCGCCTGCGGCGGCGCGGGCAGCGCACAGTGAGGCAAGAGCTCGCAAAGATGGCCAAAATTTACACAAGGTGCAATAGCATATAAAACGTTATCTAAGGGTTGTTAGGGTCTCTCCACATTGACAGAGGCAAGAGATGTGAGAATTAATAGTTAGATTAGAAGTTAAACAAAAATACATAGACATCTCAGGCATTATTATAGGCTCACTGACCAAAGTAAAGTTTGGTGGTGAGTTTTGATACGTCTTCTAGCGAATATTGTAATCTAGACTTCCCCAGATGCCCTTTTATGTTTATTTAACAAAGATATGCGTTAAAGCATGGGCAGAGCAATAGAGACTTCAAGAAAAAAATTATTTAGTCTGAAATATAGTAGACGACTTAACGGCATTAAACGTAGAATTCTGTCATCTTTTAAGCAATATGAGGTAAACTGAGGAGCAAACATTCAAAACGTGACACGTCCACTTCACTCTTTTCCAACAAAAATGAAAAAAATAGCACTCATTTTTCCCTTTTAACACTGACTTTAACTCAACAAATAGAGTACTACTTAATGTATTGTGAGACATCTCATGTTTTTCTCTAGAAACAAGATTCTAGATAAAAACAACAGAAGAATTCAATTTTTGCCAAATGAACGTGCAACCTTTTGAATGTTTGCTCCTCAACTTACGTACACAGTAACTTCTACTTTCGACTTTTGGCCAGGATTTCGGGCATTGCCCCCACCGTGCGGCGGCGCTGGTGGGGAGAGGGAGGGGCACCTTCCGGCGCGGCGTGGATTAGCCACAGGTGTCACGGCGCGGGATACGGGGCCCGCGGGCCCGCGCTGCACCGCGGCCTCGCGCGCGCTCTCAATGAAGTATTGAACGCGCCGGGCACGGCGCGAGAATAATTGAACGGTCGGGTGGGCGGCGGCGGGGCGGAGCGGGGCGGGGCGGGCGGAAGTGGGGGAGGCGACGGAGCGCGAATCGATCGGCTGCAGCGCCCCAGCTCAAGGACCAGCGAGGGCGGTGGAGAAGGGATGTTGATTTACTTTGGGAAGCTGAAAGATGATTCTGTGCTTTTTTTTCTCATTAACTTCGAGTGCGGTGCGCTGTGTTAATTTTTGTGATGTCTACGCCTCGTTATTTTTGGAGGCGCAAATTACGCAAAATATGTTGGGAGAGTCTGCTATGATTTAAACGTATCTTATTGGATTTAAGAAAAACTTGAAATAATTTTGTGTTCAGGAAACCGCCACGCCTGTTGGCGAGAACACGTAGTCGTCTGCTTCTGCATCACCCAGATGCAAGAAGAAGAGTCTCGTTTCATAATATTGGGTAGTAAATCTAGAATTGTCTCCTGAGTGACTGAAGCTTTCTCACTTATTTCAAGATATTTCGTTTCCTGCCCTTTCTCCTGATCGCCGTGCACAGTCGCAGCTAGTAGTTTTCTAAATGTACAAGGCTGCATTATACTACAAATGTAATAATGTATACAAATCGATGGAAATGTGCATATTGTCATTTGTTTGTATATTTTAATTAATTACCAATGAACACTTAAGTGACAAAGAGTATAAACTGCAAATATTGTTTTTTTGCCCAGGTTAACGATTTGTTCCATATTTAGAAAAGACCTACCATATATGAGCCAAAACAATGTTCTTTTTTTTACTATATTGTCTCAGATTAACACATTATTGTTCTAAAAAAAGACTTTAAAAGTGGACATTCTAATTCGATTGTTCATTTATGTTTGCAAAATATGCTCTTTGTTCAAGAGTATCGCATCGTGATACTTTAGGTACTGTATTGTGCAAATGGACAATGAGTGATACGCTACTGAAATAATGAAAATGCTCTGCCTGTATTATTTCTGTATTCGTTCCTTTCCGACCCGCAATCGATGGAATTTGGATTGTAAAGCGAATTGAGTTTTTTGAGCGTAAATTCCTCTGATCTTCCAAATCTTAAGATTGTTTATCTCCCGCTTATTTTCGTAGTCCACTATCTTCTAACCCTCCATCCATATGCATACAGAGCAATAAATTGAGAATAAACCACTTATGTCTGCATTTTCGCAACGCCAGCGCGTCTGCCCTGCGAAAACAGCACGGACCCGATTACGTAGCCGAAGATGTGTCCGCACTGCCCCACGTTTACACTCAACAAAAATTTCTTGTTTCTCATTCAATCGCTCATTCTTTTTTGAACGTGGTTTTATTGTCGTCGATATATTCGCGGCGCTGCTCTTTGGTCAGTGATATTACGTTTATTCATTGGAATGTGAATTAATTCCATAAGTATAAAAATGTCAGTCTTTTTTAGCAATAACTAATTTATTGAGCTATTGATCCACTTCTTTCATATATCCGGCATGATATGCATAGAAATATCGGCAACAATAGTACTTTCAAGTCATGAAAACGAAGTTTCGAATTGCAAGCCGTGTCATTTTAAGCCGTTACTGTCCTTGTGGATTCATTAGTAGAGAAGACAACTTCACGGCAGATTTCCACAAGATTCTCATGTTTTCCTGACGCTTATTTCAAGATCATATTATCTTTCACCGCCGTCGTCATCGTTATCACGACAAAGTCATCATACTCATTCGTAATTCAAAGTCTATTAGACTTGTGCATGGATGTGAATACACGCGCATACTAAACTCTATCGTGCGTTGGGCGTCCCGAGTAAGGAAAGAACCGCTCTAAGGATTATAAGTAGCTGAAGTGGCTCAGGGCAGCTACTGATGTCGCTGCAATGCTTCTGACCGGGAGGTCCTAGGGTTTGAGCCCTGACTGTGGCAGGATTTTCGTTGCTAACGAGATAGCTAGGACGAATTCAGCCGCTGTCTGGAAAAGAATTCTAGCAGCCGGCTGCTCGGATCGGTAGTTTTTCGAGCTTTCTTCGACCAACACCAGGCCTTGTCTTATCCTCTCCCTTAACTAAACTTACACTTACACGCACTACAGTATCACACTTGTCGGGAGGCCAGTCGGGAGCTTGTCCCAGCCGGGGTGGTACTCCGCTGGTGGGGGTTCCCCAGACGGGGAAAACTCCGCAAGCCAACGTGTATGTAGGCGGTGGATCTCACCATCCAACGGAGGAAGAACACCGCCACATCCCGTGATAAAAAAACATACACCTCACCTACGGGAATCAAAAACATAGCAGTTGACGCGCCCAGAAAAACAAAATAATGAATGAAAGGCGATTGAAATGTATGAATGAAAGGTATATCGTCTTGGTGATCTTCCGCAGGCCGCCTCCTCCCGAGACGGGAAGCTGGCTGAAGCCGAGGCCGGGGCCAGCGCCCACGCAGCGCTCGGACCGATGCGGCGCTGCGGCCGCCGCCACCGCCGAACGAGCGAAAGAGAATTCTGTCGATTTATAGGACGAGTGACGCCAAAAGGAACTGGGCTGACGTCTTCCGACAGCTCCACTGCGAGGCAGCCACTGCACACACATTGCGGCGCGGGCGGCGTTGGAGACGAGACGTTTGATGAACGTTTTGGGTTCGATCCGGGGGAGGAAACGACGAGAAATGTGTGATTGTCTACGCACTTGGACGTTTCTTCCGTCTGTGGAAATACGAGACTTTGCTAAGTCGAAGTCTCTTAGCTGAGACCACGGGAAGAACGTCTACGTAAGCTTCAAGATACAATTTTTAGTCCGGGAAAGATCTTCTCATTAGCAAATAAAAAAAATTATTAAAACTAATATCAGGTATCAGTCTGATCTGATTATTTTGTCAAAACTAGTCTTCACTGTTGACGAACTGAACGCGCACAATCGTACAAGAGGCCTCTCATAACACTAACACAATTTTAGAAGGCGCAGGGAGATGTGTCGTGTCTTTATTCTACCCACTTCGTCTTGTGAGTTAATGATTTTCAATAGAGAAAAAATCCTTACTATTTTCCATTTTCTCACAAAATTGAGCGCATTATTAGTCTCGGAATTATTGCAAAAACATCATTAAATCAAATGCTTAATTGTTCATTTGTTTTTCCTTCGCAAACAAAAAATGGTTTGATATTTTTGTGCACGGGTTGTCTAATATAGTATAGAAACTTGCTTATGCTGCAGAGAAACTGTGACACACTTCTTGGAATGCGTATTTACTCTTGCCTGCGCTTCGAGCTCTTCCTCGCTTTCTCTTCACTCATTATCCTAATAATTCGTAGGCTTTTTGCGGCATTGCGGCGCTTTTATTTGCGTGGAAATTTCATTAGTGGTGTTATTAAGTCCTCGGGGGCCGCCGAGCAGCCCGAGGGCAACAGTTTGACGTCGGAGTCCGGCACCGCCTCGCCGCCGCTGCCACACTGCCGCCACCATGGCGCCGCGACGCCACCGCCACGTCGCCACCATGCCACAGCCGTCTCTGCGCCCCCACGCTGCGGGCACGCCGCCACGCCACCACCGCCACCGCTACCGCCACACCGTCATCAAGCCGCCAGCTCGCCGCCTCCAGGCCGCCGCTGTGTCGCCTCCATACCATCGCCACCCGCCACCGCCGCCACGCCGTCACCAAACCGTTACCACATCGCCACCATGCCGCCGCCACCACGCCACCGCCGTACCATCACCACCACACCGCCGCCACATCACCAACACGTCCCCGCCGTATAGCTTCCAAATCGCCGCGAGCCACCGCTCCACCATCGCCGCCGCCGCGTCGGTCGCCCCCGCGACCGCAACCCCACGCTGTCGACGCCCACTAGCCGCGCGCATCCCGCCACTCCCCGCGCCGGCCCGTCGTCGCCGCGCCGGCGTCACGCCGAGCACAGCGGGTAGCCGCAGCCGCCTACACCGCCCCCGTCGACACACGCGCGTAAGCCGCCGGGACAAGGTCATTATTAACATGTTAGGGTCTTTGGACTGGCGGGGCGCGCGGCGACGAGAAGAAGCGGCGTTGGCGGCGGCGGCGTGGTGGCGCAAGAGCCAGAGAGAGGGGGACGCTGGAGCGGTGGAATCGCGAGAAGAAGCTGTCTCCTCCCACGACGGAGCACGTCCGTGCGGGGGAGGGCGCGCTGGAGAGGAAACGGCGAGCGAGGAGGCGCGGCACGAACAAGTCGCACGCCGCCTGCTACTTGGCTACTCTGCTCGGAGGAACGGACCGGGAGAAATGGCTCAGGGTATCAACTGATGTCACCGCACTACCTCTGACCGGGAGGTACTACGTTCTTGTCCCGACGGTAGCTTGACTGCTAGGTGGAATTCAGTTGCTGTCTAGAGGAGAATTATAGCGGCCGGCTGCTCTGATCGGTAGTTTTCCGTGGTTTCTCCGTTCAATATCAGACGAATGTCGGAGCAATACCCTAACAAACGGGCCACAGACTGCGTGCGATCTTTCCTTCCTCTTCCGTGTCGTATCCTCACCCCTTACACACACTAACATGAACTACAGTAACACACATGCTAGGAGACCGGAGAGATAGTCCCGGCTGGGGCGTTGCCCCGCTGCTGGGAGGTTCTTGGTTGGACAAAACCCCGCTAACCGACGGTAGGTGGGCGTCGGATCTCTCCATCCAGCGGGCGAAAATCACCGCTACCGCTCGAGGATTAAACATTCACTACACTTACGGGACTAATGACCTTAGCCGCGGACGCTCCCGGAATCACCAACGATCAATCATCAATCAATCAACGAGCCACACGCCGCCTGCTACTTGGCTGCTTTGCTGGGAGGGACGGAGACCGGGGTGAGTGTGGGCGGTAGCTGTATCCGAATCCGGCGAGTCGAGCGGTGGGTGGTAGTGGATGATGGCGGAGCACAAAAGGGCATGGATACAAGAAGTGCTGGAACAACAGGCTGTTTAGGGTTCCGCCGGTGACTGGGAGGGGATCGTCAGATGAGGCTTCAGCCCGAGTGCAGAAGGGACGGAGGCAGGGCAAGGCCAAATGCAGTGGTGTGGTCGGGGGCGCAGCGAGGGGAGTGAGGCGGGCTGGAGGCCCGGGAGCTTGCGGCCGCAACGTTGGGGGTTGCGGGGTTTGTGTCGCTGACTGCGGGCGCTCGCGTAGCGTTTTTCCGCGCTTCTGGGTTAGCCCTGCGGCCGGACGTGCGTCGTAAACAGCAATATAGCGCACTCCCCGCGGGCTTTACTGCTGCCTCGCGAATTGTCCGTTTCTCCGGCGGGAGATTCTTATATTTTTTATTGGGGCGCAAACGGCCGACGACGCGAGAGCGTTAGTTGGTGGATGACGAGACAGTAATTTTAATTTCTCGCCTATTCAACATGCTTTCCCGTTAAACCACATGTTTGTCTGCGAGGACAAAAAAAAGTTGTGTTTTTTTCGACGCTGAGAGCACATCACTTCGCGGTGCGAACGTTGGCCACGTCGGAAATCACACAGACGTCGAACATCGGGCAGTTAAAGCGAGACGACTTCTCGGCAACGGATCCCTCGTCACCGCTTTAAACAACGCTGTCAGCGGCCGCGTTAACTAAAATACACCAAAACGGGAATTGTCTTTCCGCGCCCGGCGTCGGGCCTGCATTCTGGCATTAATTTGGATGCAAAATCTGAATATTGGATTTTGCGCCGTTCTCGCGGCGTGGACAGGGGACCGGCGGCGGGGGCGGGGGCGGGGCGGGGGCGGGGCGGGCCGGGGCGGGAGGCGCGTGTCGGGCGAGGGACGGGCATCGACGGCTCGTCGCAGTGCGGGACCGCCGCCGGCGCCAGGCGTCGGGTGGGCGCGCCGCGCCGCGCCGCGCCGCGTCCACGCAATGGAACGCGCTGACGGTTGCGCCGACTGCTAAGCGGGCCCCGAGATGAGTCACTGAGAGGCGGTAGCCGGGATGGCGCCTCCCCATTCCGGCTTGAAATGTCGGTATTTATATGTTTTCTCCTGAGTGAGGGGTAGATTACGTTCAGTTATTTTTGGTTTTGGTTTACATTTGCGAATAATATCGTCTTTCATCATATTCCATACGTTTCTTATTGCTTGATGAGTCTAAAAGTATATTTCATGAATGTAGCCTATTGCTATATTTCAATCCAATATACTTCGTCACACATAGTATTAGAAAACGATAAGTGATTGCAAGTTATTAGAAGTATCGTATTTTTTCTTTCCATTTTGTCTTAAACGTAAACATATGAGTCAATTGTTCGAACTAAGAGTAAACAATACATTTTTTGTATAGTTAAATAATGTTTATTCTCATATTACATATATAATTCTCGGGTTCGTATATCGCTTTTGTGCGGTTGCAATCTGCAATACAGATTTGTAGTTAAAAATAAGATTTTAACACTTTTATTACATGAATGCTTTCAAAAATCTATTAATGGCGATGTCCGTTGGTGATGATGATGAATGCTGATTATTCTCGGACGAAATTGCATTGCGCATTTGAATATTGATATCGAATTTTTCGATTCGAATATTGATATCGATATTTACTATTGTCTTCAACTAATGAATTCTCCAAATATCTAGTGAGTAAACGTCGTTACTTTATCGTGTTTACTCAGCTGTCAGAGTCACCCTCGCTATCTTTCATTTGTTATCATCGCCCAAAACACTGCATTTACTCCTTATCTTGAAGAGGAAGCGTCAATGAGAATGAAGCTTATCATTTGCATTGAAGGGTGAACGCGTCACGGATAAAGGCGAGATGACCGTAGGATAGGCACGTCAAACTGAGCTACTTGCCCGTCTGGGGAGCCCGGCGCTCCTACGGGCACGGGCAACTTCCCCTGACTCCACACTCATTTCCCCTTCAAATCCAGGATGTACACGCGCAAGTTGAAGCGGCGCGCAGCGGGGAATAGTGGCTTCATATGAAAATATGATTGCCAGATTTTTTTATATCTAATAACCGAGAATTGTATTATGTTTATATACTTCACTACTTATTACTATTCATGTTTACTTTCTTACTAAATGTTCCCTTATAGAAACATCTTTGTTGAGTGACAGGAATATGTATGAATGGCGAGTTATTTCCTTGTTTTTGTTTTGTGTTGTGTTATTAAATCATTCACTAATGTTTTTATTTAGCAATAATGTGAGATAAATTACGTCTCTATAAGTTAATAATTCTCGCTTACGGAAGGACAGCACTTTTACTGACAAGAATATTTGTCTGTTAAACACAATTACATAAACACATTTGATTCAATTTTTTTACTTTTATTCTCAATTGAGAATTTGAAATCGGACTGATGTATTATTTCATTTTAATAGATCATTTCTTTGACTTCAAGAGAAAATGTCAATTATTGTCACAAATTTACCTATATTAATTCCCAAGTAACATTTCCCAAAGACTGTCATGAGTCAGGTATTCAGTCACGTACAGCATTTGCAAAACCCTTACTTTTAAATCTCACCCTATTTTTTTTTGGACACAAAGCCTGCGAGCCCTAGTAAGTTTGTTACCTTGCCCGCGACCTTGGCATGCCTGCCCTAGGGTCCAAAAATGAAATCTACCGCAGAGGATAGGGCGATGTGGAAGTTGAACTGGCCGGGAGTGATTACAAAAATAAGAATAGGGGTTAGAAGGTATGACAAGTAGTTGTTTGTTTTTTTCAATTTATTGGGTTTGATGGTAGGTGCATAGATTAGTTATTAATAACTTGACATATGTATTGGTTTCTGATTAACTAACTTATAATTAACTTACAATTAACGTACAACTATTACAATGGGAGAGGTATCCCTTGTGAGTCCTCTAATCAGGTTCCAATTCAGCAAATTTGATGAGAAATGAGTGATAGGGATATTTATTTATAATTCTGGTTTGATGGATAGGATTTTTACCGAGTCTGAAAGGCACCAGAAAGGTGATTTGATTTATGCTGGAGTAAAAGTTGGTGGATAGATAAGTTATGTGCTGTGATAACGGTTCGAGGTTAAATTCCCTATGGAGTTGGAGGTTGGAAACGAACCATGGGGCTTTGACTATTGTTCTAAGGAACTGATTCTGTATTACTTGAATTTTGTTAATGTTGGTTTTGGGGGCGTTAATCCATATTGGGCAGGCGTACTGTAGCAGAGGTCTTATGACTGTATTGTATATTAATATGGCGGAATAGAATGGTACCGAGCTGTTTCTGTGAATTAATGGTTTTAGCTGCAGTAATTTTATTTTATTTTGAGTTAGTTTGCTATCTATTTGTTGTTTCAGTTTAGTTTGGTGTCTAGTTGAAGTCCGAGATATTTAACTGGTTTGTTGGGGGGTAGCCATTCTATTGTTGTTGTTGTTGTTGTTGTTGTTGTTGTTCAATGTCATAGGAGTGGGTGAAGTGTAAGGTCTTAGTGTGAATATTTTGGCGGAAGTTTTACTTAGATTTCACTGTATCTTGAGTTTGGTAGCCTAGCTGTCCAACATGTGAAGGTATAATTGCATTCTTTTTCTAATTATATTGATGGATATGTCTGAAGAGAATTTGGCCGTATCATTAGCAAATTGAGCTGTTTGAAGATTTAGTTTAGGAGGATCAGCGACTTACCAGTTGAATAAGGTCGGAGAAAGTGGGGAACCTTGAGGCAGTGCAGCGTTTATTAATCTCGGATTTGAAAAGTGGTTGTTAACATTTACCGGAAATGTTCAATTGTGAAGAAAACTATTATTGAGAGTATGTAGTGTGGAGTACCAATTTTGATTAGTTTGAAGTTCAGGGTTTGATGTCAAATTCGGCTCACTGCAATTTTGAGTTCGGTCAAATGCTTTCGTGATGTCTACGAAAATCGCTATGGCGTGGTATTTTCTTTGAAAGGCTGTGTATTTATGTTCTGTAATACGGAGTAACTGATGTGTGGATATTTTTTCTGTGAATCCAAATTGTTCTATTGGTATAGCTTTTGTTGAGTAGAGATGTTTATTTAGTCTTTTTAGGATAATTTTTTCGAACATTTTTGAAAGGTTTGGAAACAAGCTTATAGGGCGGTAACTGTCAGTGAATGCAGCGTTTTTGTTTGGTTTGGTGATGGGAATGATAATTGCATGCTTCCAAGCCAGTGGGGAATAGCCGATTCAGAAGCATGAGTTTAAAATGTTATTTAAGAATGCTATTGCTGGGGATGGGAAATACTTTAGAACTGTGTATGACAAGTTTCTATCGCAAATTGTGTTTTGTCAAATTGGAACCCTATACTGTCAGATCTATAACATTTAAACAGTACTTCCTTGTGTCTTCCAACGTACGAGGTCAGGCGTGGTTAGGCGGAAGAGCGGGCCTGATGGCCCGTGTCTCGCCACATAAATAAAGTCATTTTTTATTTATTTATTTATTTTAGATCAAACAAATGCAATTCCATATTAAACAGTTTTCAAATTTAGCTAGCAGAAAAGCTGCCAGTGTAATGGCATAGCTTTTTGCGACACCTCCAGACTTTCAAAATGCTCTCATATAAAATTTCCTCGAAGTTGTATTGAAGCTTGTGATTCTGTGTGAGAAATGAACCGACAAGGTGTCAGAGAGGAAGAGGCGCAGTGAAAGTCCGGGCATCCAGCGAACGAGGATACAAACAGATGGAAAAGAGAACAAAAATATTTTTGGACGCAGACGTGATTGTTTGCCAACGGTTAACCGTGCGACTGGCTTCTACGCGACTTGCGAGGACTTTGTGTTACTACTAGAGAAGCGACATGGACGACAATTTTGAAAATAGATGTTAATAATACATCGCCCCAAATCCATTGATATTTTTAAACATCGATGTTTTTGAAACTGATTTAATTACCTGAGACATATTAATGATTACGTGTGGAAGATTTGAATTTGACAGTGGCCTCCTTTATTTATTATTAAGATTTAACCGACAAAACAAAGTAAAAAGTAATATTAACAAAACTGCACCTGAATGCCTGAACGTGCAGTCATCCCAAAAGATCCGGGTTTCCTCAGTAGAAGGGTGTGAGAAAGAGGAAGGTTCTACAATATGCCCACACATACGGTGACCGTCTCGCCGCGTGCGAAAGCACCAGGAAACGCGTATGAACTACCAGGATATCGGGGTCATCTCTGGGGGAAGTAATAGTCAGCTCTGCGAAGGTAGAATACACAGAACACATCATTTGAACACAAGAACCGACAGTGGTATCATCAGTTATTATTTCATATTTTAACTTTTACAAAATGTATGGGACTTTTTCTCTCACAAACAAACACGAACACTTAAAATATCGAGCACAAAACATCTATGTTAAGAAAAATTGTCTTAATAAATCGATGTTTAAAACGTCTAGGTTTTTAGAAAAAAATATCGATTTTTTCAACATGTTAACATCGACGTCGCATCGCATCGCATCGCATCGCGTCGCGTCGCGTCGCCCGAGCAGCCTGCGCGGGCTCGCAAACGGTTCCACATCCGGAGGCGACGGCCGCGAATGGCGCGATGACGATCGCGCGGCTCGTCCCGCATGCAGCGCCTCCACGCGGACATATCGATCGCGAGGACGGCTCGGCGACGACGACGACGAGGACGAGGAGGCGGAGGAGGACGGCGGCAGCCAAGTGCGGGGCGTTCCTTTTGCGAGCGACGAAAGGAATCGCGCCCGCACGCACGCCTCCGCGTGGCGAGCCCCGCCCCCGCCCCCGCCACAACTCCACGCCCCTCGCTCCCACCCTCCCGCAAGAACCGCCAGCCACCGGATCAATTATGAGCCAGCGCCGCGCGTGTTAGATATTGATGCGCTTCATGTTTAGATAATAGCTCGCGCTAATTACGTTTTCCTTCAATTTCCTGCTTTTAAATAAATCATAAACCGCGTTGTCGATAAAGTAATTTTATGCTGTCACCGCACCATGTGTTGGGTGTCCTGTAGTGTAAATCTGTTTTACCAAAGATTGCCGCTAATTATAGATCACTGAGGTTAGGCACTTGAGTAATTATTGCCATATTATGTGATGGTATTCTTTTCGATTAATAAATGCGGCCAGTGTAAGAGGTATGCCGGAGATTGACCTCTTGTATATTAATATTTGTATTGTTTAATGGCTGAGGCACTCTGCGTTGCTCGGGTATTTATCACAATCATTTACTAGACGGGAAAAATAATGACATTAATATGTATAGTGAATCTCAGCCAACCCTGTTCTGCTCCACTCTGCCCCACCCTGCTCTGCCCTGCCGCGTCCCCATCCGGTCCCGCCTGATCCATTCCGCCCTGTCCCACCCGCCCAGCTCCACGTATTCCTCCCACCTCAACACCACCTCCTCTTCCCCCGCCCCGCGCTTCGATGTGTGTCACCTGGCACCGTCCTACCATCAGCGTTGCCCTGGGCAGATGTAAACAGATGCATTCTTGCATACTCGCGACTAACCTTCGGTAACAATGTTGACGTACAATACTTAAGACTAATTGCGCTAACGGAATCAATTCAATTGCTTTTAGTACGGAATGTTATAGGCTATAAGATACGTTTCATTTACTTTCGAGAATTTTCTTGCCGTTTTGGAGATATCCGCAAAACCTACTACAGAGTTTACCCATAATTTTTTTCCGTCGTAGTAATGAAGGATAAGGGTAATTTGTACGAAATCTCGCACAGACTAACTTTTCACTTGTGTTAAAGATTATGTGAACAAATTTTCGATTAGATTGAAACAAAACTGCAGATATGCGTGAAAAAAATAACAAAATTTGTTTTTATGTAAGAGAAAATTATAATTTGAAAAACAGTTTAAAGTATACCGGGGGTAATTTTAGTTAAATTTGCAGAGAAATCAGTTGCGTTCCAGACATTACCCCTGTCAGACGCAAACAAAAATGGTAAAAACAGTTGAATTGCTTTTTATATCATATACATATATGACAGTTTATAAGTTAGTCATTTTGAAATCACAGACAGACGTTCAAATTTTATTTATACACAAAATTGATTTTACAAACGTATTTTCCCTTTATCTGCGTGTTTTGTTATTACGGTCGTACTTGGCTGTTTCAGCTCCCTATATACCTATCTTAGAATTTCCCAGAGTTCCTATCTCCAACAAAGTGAAACATACAGAACAAATATCCCATCATGTGGGAGAAAATTAATTTTGAAGACTTATGGTCCCATGCTAATTTTCGTAACACTATCATATACTTAAATCAGTATGTTCGTTGTCATCCTAAATGCCCATATACCTGTCCTAGCCTGGCATTAGGCGGGTAGCGAGCATCTGCTCGCCCAATCCCGAGTACCCCAGGTGCTCGGCGAGTGTTGGCTTCCTTTGATGTGCCCAGCCGACAAAGACCGACGAGCTGCGGGTAGGGCTAGCACCGAATGTTTGCCGCTCGCCAAATAGCAAGCAACCCCCGTCCACACTACTCGGGATTCGGTGATAGGTCGCTCGCTCCTCGCCAAATTTGGAGAATATATATGAAATTTTAGGAAATTATGGAATTTTAAGAAATATTTCGCTATTATTTATAGTTTCTGGTGTTTCCTAGAATGTATTGCTTTACCAAATTATTGTTGTATGAAAGTTATATTTTTATATTGCAATTATTTTACAATTACATTGTTATTGCCGATATTGCAGTTATTGTATTTGCAGTCATTATAACTATAGTTATTAATACTATTATGCATCATCCATCATCACTTGAGTTGTTTTGTTTCGTTGATGGAATTGTTAGTCCTATGACGTTAAATGAAAGTAGTGTTAAATGTAGTTTTTCTCACTTCAAACGTCACGTACAGTTTTTACCGATTGTGAATTGGTTTTGCAGACGTCGGAAAATTTTTCCTGTTTGTGCCATTAAATGAATACATTTTATCTTTCTGCAGCGTTCCCTTTGTCAGAAGTGTCAAATATTTTTGCATTGTGTCATATTTAAAGGAGAAGTTGCACTTTGAGACATAAAATCGACCTCTAGAATAATTATTGTAAGATTCCTAATACCATTGACGATTTGGGAACCCACCCTACTTTTATCGAGAGCGTTTTGTTCTACAGTAATGTAAATGACGTAGAAGATATTTCCGGCTTCCTTGATTCCCACGCAAATCACATCATCAAAAATAGTTTTTCAACCATGTTTCCAGTACCGCAGCCGAACTTGCCCTTTTAACATTATTTAAACTACCAAGAAATTTTGGCGTCTTCGCTTTGAGAGATTTATTGTCCCTTATTGCAATTGTGTTTATTAGTTTAGTTTTAGAGTGTTTTAAAATTATTACTTGTAAATTGAGTGTTTTTTTTCTTCCCTACCTCTGCCTATTCAAGTTTTATGTTATATAGGTTACGACTAATGTATTTTGGAAATTGTTTAAAATAACTAAATTATACGAATGTGTGATGTGGGATTCTCTTTTTGCATTTTCACTCAATATTCAAGAATTCTATTGCAAATTTTGTAATTTTGTGTAAACATTACATTTTGGGGTTGCTAAACGGAGAGAATGTGCACAGAGGTAAAGATGCTATTTATTTGATCACCTTATATCGATTTCAACACTATATGGAAGTTTCAATTTGACGATATCACCGAGCTTTAAGAACAGATGTTTTTCATTAACCAATAGATAAATATTTTATATGAAACAGAAAATGAAGCTTAAAGAGAGAGAAGAAAATTTGGCTTGTACGAGTATCAAGATTTTCATGAATTATTTTTAATTCATATTTTGTTATATTTTAAAATTATTTCCTACAAACGACACTACTTTTTCTTGCCAATAAAAGCCTATAAAAGTTTGTTAATATAAAAAAAATTTTTTACATATCACTACAACAAAAAAAGGGCATGAACTGACAAATTATTGGGGGGAAAAACGCGCGTCAAGGGACTTCCATAGTCGGTAAATTGCAACCTAATTGCAAAAATTGATTTATTGTATTTATCTATTTTGCCGAAATCAGTGTTGCAGGTATGGTATCGCTACAACACGTATTACACGTATAAGTTGTGTTATTGCCGCGTCCTCAGACAAATCTTGCAGACAACCGGGAGTGATGCGGGGTGACCTTGCCGACTAGCTCTGCCCAAGCGGGGCCCGTGACCTGCGGCTGCTGCCTCCCGAGGGGCCTGGGGTACCTCCCCTGCCGAAGGGGGATGGAGGGGGCGGCAACATTTGTACCTAGGGGCCACCCATTGTAAGCGACTCTACGTTTCGTGCGCGCTTCAACAAAGAACCGGGCAAACAGACATCCTTTTGTTCGAAATGCATTTTAAAGGAGAGTAACATTCCAGGAGACAGTTCTGATTTGTAGGTCGCAGATGCTGCACAAATTGTGGTATTTCGTAAGTGAAGCACCGTGTAGTTGGTGTTCCGTAGGATGTCTTCCAACTTCCCAAGGGCGTCGCGTGTGTTGTTGTGCCTAAAGCAGATTCTGACTGCCAAAGGAAACATTTCCACTTTTTTTCACATTAGCTAGTAATACATTCATGAATGTGGATGGAAAAGTATTATATATTTCGTTAACATGATTTCTGGTTCTTCTGTCTATTGACATTTGCACTGCGTTTTGCCATGACATTGCGGTGACTTGAACATACTAAATGTCATTTATATATGTAAAATGTAGGCAAACAATATATAAACTTTATGTGGTCTTTAAATGCGCATATCAGAAAATTTGTCCAGAAAACTAATAAAAAAACCTTTAACAAAAATGGACCGACACCGAAAGGTTAGGACTTGATGAGATCCAGTCTTGTTGAGAGAAAAGTGTAAAATTTATTTGAGAATATATTTAAGATATTCTATTGTATTATGGTAATTGTAAAGAAGTTTATATTGACGTACATGTAAAATAATATGACGGTCAGAAATTGGGAATATTGCTTTTCATGTCACAATCGCATTGAAAACACCCATGATACCAATTGCCCGAGATCACGCAACACCTCGCGCGCGCTTTTGCAGCTGATTACTCCACCTCGCTCTATTGCATCGAATCATTTGCTGTCAATTCAACATCAAAGGAACGAAAATTATCATTACATTAATCACGATAAGAAAGTGTTGTAAAATTCGTGTTGCATCCCACCATGCTGAAAGTTATGTTCATTAGAAAATTGCCTTCTTTATTATTAGAAATTCGTTTGCAATTTCCAAGCTGTTCTTATTGGAAGAGAAAAGCTCTTCCTTTGTTTGAAGCAACATTGTACGAGAACTATCGTTTTCTAAGAAGCTTAAGAACTCATACATGAAAAGCAAAGAGAATGAGACCGAGAAGCAGACCGCGAACGGAAATGAGCCGAATGAACGCGGTAGGTTACAAAGAAAAGGCCCATCCTTTTCATACCTCTCTACCTGCGTGTGACAGGGGTGTCAAGAGACAGTGTAGGCTTTTCTGAATGCCCCCTCTGGTGTGTCAGCACAAATTTATCAGAAAACAGGATTGCGAATAGCTGTTACCAAATAGAAAATTTCAGTTTGTAGCCGTAATAAGAACGTTAAAATATTCAATTTGTAGAATTATTTCTATCAATTCTGCACTTGTCTAAAAAGTGGTGTGTTGGCAATCTCTTTTGTTAGTTTTTTAAAATATTTAGTTCATTGAAATGCACAGTCTGAAGTTTTAATTTGTGTTTGGATTCATTGAAAACAAAATTTCGGCTTCAGTTTTGTTATTCTGTTTGTTGATTTATCACTATTGGCGGTGTTCCGCTCAGTTTATGTTTGGGTTCACGGTTTTTGTTTGCTCTCCGTACGCTCGCGCAGACGGAGATCACTAGATGAATATTTATTCCTTTTTATTTTTGTATTAGTAGACGTGAATTTAAGTGTATGCCATACGTTAATTAAGCAAGAAAGTGGTGTTGTGATACGTTTGAAAATTAAATTTTAACAAAACATTTGTTTCATTTTTTTTTTTCAGTTTCATTAGCTTCTGGAGCGCAATGATTTAACGTATGTATTTTGCTCTTTTAACTTTTGTGTGAATCTCATAAAAATGCATTTGGTATTTGTAGTAAAGAAAAGCTCGTTTATTTGATATTCTGTATTGCAATTAGCGAATCATGTAATGAACTCGCATAAACATTAAAACAACGCAATATATTGTGAATACTGAAGCTGACGTTGTTCATATATTTGCATTGATCTTTCCTACAAATTTCATCCATGTTAGCCCTGCATCCTATATTGGTTAACATTCATATCATTGGATTGTAGACTGGCAGCTCTGACCAGCGGTTTCCGTAGTTTCTCTTATCACCTCCAGGCGAGTGCCGTAGCAGCACCCTAAATAACGGACTAAGCACCGCGCGCGATCTTGCATTCCCCATTCCATCTTCACCCTCCCATCCAATCCAGACTGGAGCCCCATAGGGAGTACGTTCCAGCTACAACCCATCGCGTCATAACCGACAGAGGCTGGCGGAGAGCTTTTACAATTCCTGCAAATGCGAGGGGTTAGTGCAAGGACGAAAAAAAGAAGTTCAATAATGGTTTTGTTAAGCTTTTCAATAACCTCAAAAGTACGAATGATAACATTTCCCGTCTACGCTGATGTCAGTATACATTTGCAGATGACTTAAATTGCCCATTGAAGACGGGTGTAAAATCACCCTGGACTTTTTGCCCTCGAAGGGGTCTTTGGCCTTTGGTGGATTCTGTGTTATTTGTGAAATTATAAAAAAGACCAACCTTGAGTTTGTACGGCCGTTTAGAAGACCATTAATTTAGACGGTGCTTCTACGGCCTCCTACGAACATCGCTTGCATATAATGCTATGCAAACGCGAATCCGCCTCAGAGGCGCGGCGAAGAAGTGAGATGTGCGGTAAAACAACAATCGTGCAGACGCCGCCGCCGCCGCCCCCGCCCCCGCCGCCCCCGCCGCCCCCGCCGCCCCCGCCCCCGCCGCCCCCGCCCCCGCCGCCCCCGCCGCCCCCGCCGTGGCCCTCGCTGCAGCGCCGGGCGCCGTTAAATCGCGGGCGCTGCGGGATCTTGCCTTGTGGTCTGCCTAAACATATCTGGTTTGTTTCTTTTCGCTTCCCTGGTTTTCCTTGCGGCCGCCTGCCCGCCGGAGACAAGATACACACGTATATAACAGTTCTGCTTTCCTTTCAGACCTCCTATTTGTGTCTTTCTGTCGTCCCATTTCTCCAGCGAGGTGCGTAATTTCCTACTCCCTGCTGGAGAGTAAACCGGTCCAGACCGCCTGCTGGAATAGCGCACCCTGAAAGATTCGAGACACGGAAAATATTTTTTCCTTTCAGTATCGCTTGGTTCTGGGTAACATTTTAGTATGCTGACTCATATTTAGACACATATTTTTAAGAAACTTCATATTTATTCAGAAGTTTAACATGGAATATGAAAGTGCAATAGCATTAGTAACTAAAATATTGGTTAGTAGTGCACGGCATTATATTGTCCTTGCAGTAAGTGAATTGATTTCAATTAATAATTTTTAATAAAAATTTCGATTCGGAAGCAACAAATATTGTATCCCTCCCTAGATTCCTACAATCTAAACTTATGATCGATTGACAGAAGCATATACACCTTAATAAATTCTTAGAAAAAAAATTTCAAATAATAATTTTCTCCATCGAACCAAATTGTGTACGAATAACTGCCCAATTTTCTCTTATTTGTTCTTTGTTTATTACGTTCCCGTTATTCGAGGAGTTATGGCGACCAACGTAAAGAAAATTGCTGTTGGGAATCTGAGTGCTGAACTACTATTGTTTCCAATTTAATTGCCAAGATAGTAAGCTAAAAACTTTACTATCCTCACCACATCTCCAACGAGGAACTAGTGCTGCGGAATATCTTGAAAGTTCACGAAACATTACCAAAGGTTTCACTTACTCCTTGCATCCACTTACACCTTATCCGGGAATAGTTTACCTCTCACGAAATCCCTATACTGCAGAGCATCCTCTCCTAATATTGCCGTGACCCCATTTCGTCCCTTAAAGCTTTCGTCCCAACTCGGTAGCCATAACCTTCCGCAGATTCAGGACTTGAGTGGAGTACCTGCAACATAGCCCCTGAATAACTTCTGTTCCCGAACTTTCCGCAGGTAAATTGCAATTTCTCTTATGGATTTCGTGTTCTCTTGTTGATCATTGGTAGAAAAGCTGGACTGGGCAGGATGGAATAGTTTCTCGTTTGCTACTGTTATCACTCATATGCAGTCACTCATTCAATCCCGACATCATTCTCATATTGTTTTAAGCACTAAATTCATTGTGTCCCGTTGTGATCTCACAATTTTCCATTAATTCTTTTCTTATTTCTTGTCCACCCACTCTTCAGTGTCTCTCTTCCTTCCGCTAATTACCTTTCTCTCCTGACCCCTACTTCTCCCGTTCAATCTCTCAATCCTTCACGTGTATTTATTTCATTAAATCGTGCATCCCAAAGATCCAATCTGTTAGTTTCTGCCTCACTTTTCAAATTTCCTATTCATAAATTCCGTGGTAATTTCCTATTCATTAATCACCTCTAACTGAACCTCTAACGGCTCCACACATTTGGCATTCGCCGAGTAGCGAGCTAGTGCTCGCCCAATCCCGAGCAGCTGACGTGTTCGGCGAATGATCGCCCCTTTAATGTGTCCAAAAGACCGACACGCGGTGGGTATGGCGAACACCAAATGTTCGTCACTCAGCAAATAGCAAGCAACTCATCTACATTACTCGGGATTCGGTGAGCGGTTGCTCCCTGTTCGACGAATAACGAATGTGTGGATCCGCCTTTACAGAACCTCTCAGATCGCTTTTCTCGTGTTCTCAACCGTTCTTGTACTTCGTCCCCTAAACGACACATACAGCTTTTACTGTTCTTTGACGAAATTAAATCAAATCATACCGTTCCCACTTTATTTCAACCGTTTTCAGTTCTATTGATCGTTCCAGCTACAACAATACCGACCGTTACCAATTACTTCAACTTCTCCGAAAGACTTCATCAGCCAAATATCCATCACAACCATGCTTTACTATATCCGGTCGGTTCCATCCACACGCAACGGTTACCGACCTTGCAAAGTTCCGCAAAGACAAAGTCCGTCCACTGCCCTTCGCTATGCGCCGCTTCATTTTGCTTCCTGTTTCTCTGTTTCGGCGTCCTGTGTCCCGAGCGCCCCTCTCTCATAACCGAAACGACCGGCCCCGCCAGGCTCCCCCTCCTCTTCCGCTCACGTTGCTAACTCGACGGCGGCGCCGCGGCGCGCCGGTGGCGAGAGAGCGAGACAACGGCGCGGAGTGCAATCGCGCAGACCAAGATTGCTTGCAAATGCATGTATGAGGGCCCGGATGTAACTCCTCTCGCGCAGGGCGCCCGCCGTCTTCCCGCCCGGCCGCGCCCCTTCCCCCGGCTCGGGCTTTTTATCAGATTGAATGTGTCCTGTAAAAACAGACTTCTGCTCTGGTTTTAGCACTTGAATGAAAACGCAAAATGTCTCCTCGCAGAAACTCATTTCGGTGCAAACTTATTAACGTTATACTTCTGTTGGACGGTCGTGATAAACGGGCTGCGCTGGCGAGGACATCGTTGGGCGGCGGCGGCGGCGACGGCGGCGGCGGCGACGGCGGCGGCGGCGGCGGCGGCGACGGCGACGGTGGCGGCGGCGGTGGTGGCGGCGGTGCGGAGCGCAGCCACCGTCCGCTCTGCTCCCCGCGCCACCGCATTTGTTCGTGAACTCGTTTGCTGCCTCCTTTTTCTGCGCGCGGAATGAATGAAAGCCGAGAATGATAGACGAGTATTAGCGCGCTTGCTTCGCATTCGAGAGGTGACAAATCGAGTTACGTTATCGATCGAGCATATGCGAGACTTGATGATTTGATCATCTTTCTGTCGAAGTGATGTAATGGGCATCACACTGCCCATGATTTACCAACGTGCCTTTCTTGATTCAAATTATAAATTCGTTTTACGATTAAATTACTGGCTTTCCCTGAACATATGACATAGGAGGTTGAATGTTAATAAAACAGTGTGTAATTACTAATATAATTTTACATGATTTTAATTAGCTTCAATCACAGCTTTTGCAGTTGCTTCTCGTCAGAAATAATTATGTATATTAGATTTCGCGAAATTTGACTTCATCACAATTTGATAGAGTTCTACGTATGCACTGCAGTGGCATAAACTGGGTTGACGAGTTGGGCTATCACTGAATTTAGAATTAATATACTGCCCACTGCCTTCGAACTGCTCGGTGCCGTGCTGCTCCGAACGTGTCAAGAAACCTGTCGGGATATCGGCAACCTTAGCTCTTGGGTGGTCCGTATCTTACCAGGAAGTGAGTCATGGAATGAATGCAGGCTATGTCGATGGAGGAGTAGCCACTGGCTTCTAGCGGCTTTTTCGGTGTTGTCGCTTCGTAGAGGACCTGACGAATGAGGATTTTAAAACAGAGCTCAACAGAACAGATTTATACAGAATTTTGAAAAATGTGTGTCATTGAAAAATAATTTGGTCAATAGTTATTTTTATATAATTTGTCTTCAAAGATTTTTAATCTCGTAATTTTCTCGGGCTATCGCTTGTAGCCCCGGTAGCCCACAGTATACGCCACTGTAGTTCTACAGTTTCATATCACTCCAGCAAACAATTCTACATACATGATATGAAGTTTATGGTAAGGAAACATGAAGTCTACGCCGGAATCTTAAGTTAAACGACACCGTTTAGAATGAACCGTGACTGCAATGAGAATGAAATGATGTACTAAACAAACGGTTTACGATAATTAATTGCGAAGCAGCAAAGAACAGGTGTATATCGCATCTTTTTTTAAGGGAATGGAATTAACGAAACTATGGTTCCATATCGCGACACAAACCCTTTCATAGAAGTCCTTTCATGGGAAGTCCACCCACGAGTCGAAAGGAGCAATTTTAGGTATTCTAAGCAAAGGGTCTTAAAGCATGATGGGCTATCAAAGCGAGTAAGCGGAGGTTGACCCCTGGGAGCACGGCAGCTCAGTAGCGGATGCCATGGCCATGCCCCCTCCCCCAAAAGGCATAGAGAAAAACGTTTGTTAACAATTTTTATTTGCCAAAATATATTTAAATATTTATTATGTTATAATTATGTAATTATTTTAAAATATTGTTGTTTAGTATCATATACACACTACAAATGTATACAATATAATAATGAATATGTTTATTATTTGCCAAAATCTATGATGCATGATAATGATCCCCCCCCCAAAAAAAAATAGCGATCGGGTGGATCCGCCCCTGGCCTAGCCGCCCTGGGTCGAAATCAGCCGGCGAACCCGTGAGCTGCTCCGAGGCGGAGAGGGCGTCGTGGGCGCCGACGTGAATGCTGAGCGGCGCACCGAGCAAAAACACGCAGCCTGGTGCGGCGCGGCGCGGCATGAGCGGGGCACCATAAGAACAAGGAATGCGATTCAATTAAACAACACTTCGATCGTAGCGTGCCGTAATTGATGTCAGTGCGCGTGCCCCCGGGCAGACGCCGCCCCCACCTCGGCCCCCGCTCCGCCCTCCTCGGACCCTCTCCGGGCTATCATTTAGCTATGCTCCCAGCAAGGGTAACCGAATGCGCCGCGTTCGCCGGCTATTCATCTCCGGGGCTAGCGGAGCAGGGTCGCTCTCTCTGGTGCTTCCTCTCCACAAGCTAAGCGACTACCTTCACGCTTTTTCTCTTTCGTTGTCGCGCCCGTTTCTTTGCACACTTGTTTTGTGTTTTCTACGGGTCTTACGGCCCTTTCTGGTCCCCGTTGTTGTTCTACTTGGTGCTTCCTCTCCACAACCTCCTACCTTCACGCTTTTTCTCTTTCATTGTCACGCCCGTTTCTTTGCAGACTTGCTTTGCGTTTTCTACGGGTCTTGCTGCCTTGTCTGGTCTTCACGGTTGTTCTACTGGTGCTTCCTCGGTGCATGCTTTTCCCATTGTTTTTATACATTTTGTTTCTTCATATTCTCGGTATTGTATTCTTACAGCTCTTTCTGTCTGATGCCATTTTCACACCTTTCTTCCAATACACCCTGCCTCGTATTTGCCTCGAATCTTGACGTCCATCGCTCACACGTACTTTCCTTCTGAGATATGCATACAAGCATACCTCCACTTTCTCGATATAATATCCATCTCTCTGACACTCTCTATCATTTCTCTCTCCACCTCCCTCTTTTTCATTCTCTCTCTCTCTTTCTCTGTGTGTCCATGCATTAAATATTTGCTTACATTATTTTTAATATATTGCTAGCGACATCACTCACACGTATCCATGATTATCATGTACTCTTGCGGCTGATATAAGGCTATGCGGCTGTTCTTTATAAAATTCAAAAGTTTCTGTATGTTAACATCGTTTTTATTTCTTTCTCGCATTTTGTATCGCCTCCCACTCACACATACTACTGCTCCAAAATCTCTCATTCTTAGCCGCTGACAACTCCTTTACACCGGAGCACACTTCCTCCCTTATGTTAAACTTGATTCGCTCACAGGACATTTGACTTCTTCCTCGATCTCGCACCTTCCCTAACTCCTCGCCGTCTTCTTCTCACTTCTCTGCCTGGAATCGTTTCTGCTTCCCTGGAGTCTCTCCCGCGGTCTTCTCGCGGGCCCGGTGGGGTTCGCCCGCTCGAGTTGGTTTTCCGCGCTCGCGCGCCGTTCCGCTGCGCCATTTGGGCGGCCCCACCGCGCTCCGCTCCAGCCCGCCCCCCGCCGCCGCCGGGCGACAACCTCTCCGCGCCGGCAAGAGTTGTCAAGTTAATTAATAGGGGGCACGGAACATCACAAGAATATCGTCATTAATGTAAATGCCCCCACGGAGCGGTACTCGTTTCGCGGGTAGCGAATCCCAAATTTACTTTTCAAATAGTGCATGTATACAGAAGCGACACGGTCAACACTCCCCGCGAGAGGACGGCGCCAAGCAGGCTGCGCCACGCAGCGAAATTACCGTAACTTAAACATGACGCCATGACATTAGGTAATTAATTAGAGACAGGAGCCGACGAGCAAACGGTTTTACAGGACGGAGCGCGCCCCCTTTATATTAGTTTAATGAATTAGTCAGTGGTCCAGACCGTGCGCGTCGCTCGCCATGGGTGACTTCGCCGGTAGAAAGCTGCTTGAAGATCGGCGGCGACGGCGGGCGGCGGCGCAGGCGCGAGCGCGGACGGGCAGAAGAGCAACGATCGAGTGGCGGCAAAGAGCCGAGACGGCGCTCGCCCAAGGATGAGGAGGGTAGGGCCTTTCTGGTACAGCACCCCATGGCAGCGTTGTTCCAGACGACCGTGAGGCCCTGGGAAAGCTAATCGCTGGAAGGAACTCTTCACTGTTCTCTTAAACAGCCCATTCAGTCTCGCGTTATTGAATGCTGCTACCCTTTCCGTTTTACCTGTCCGAAGGAACAAGAGCGTCGGGCACCTCAGCAGGCGCGGGGAGGGGGAGCGAAGGTAAAATCGTCACGAACGAAATGTTTTGGCGACTGATTTACTTCTGCGTTTTCCTTGTTCCCTTAAGGACTCTGTGCGTCACCCTTATTAGGATTCAGTCCTGTATAGTGCAGGCAGGTAGCGATGCGCCCTCGCTTAGACAAACGCGTCTCCCGCTTGCCAACCCTCCTCGACCGCCGACCTGAGACCATGAACCGTAATAAATCCAGACGGGTATGACTGGACGTATTCGAGCGGCTTCGGCGTACGGTTAAACGCGGGATACGCAAACACGGACGGGTATGTCTGTCACGTTTCCCTTCCAAGTGTGTTTCGGCGCATTCAGATTTTCCCTCGGACAGGATTGGGGGCTAGGCTGGATCTGCTACTAGCCAGAGCGAAGACCTGTCGTTAGGAATGGTGTAGCTCAGGGAATGAGTCCAAAATGGAAGTGTGCTCTGAGTGACACATTAACGCCTTTTAAGAGATGCCTCTAGATTTTTTAGGTGAGTGGTTACAGAGAGTGACATTGCAGATGAGCTAGATGCGTGAACTAAATTAGTGTGAAGAAAACGTTAGGGGTACGCTGCAACGAGTAACCGTGTTGAGACATATAAAAAGGCTTTTCGTGACACATTTGAGGCTTTAAGAGCGTAAATGACTTCATTTAGATCGGCCGCTGCCTAACTGATTGTAAATGGCAATTACTCTTGCTCTCGAGGCAGTTTGGGTAGTTGGGCCACTCTTGCTTTGAATGGCTGTAGGCGTCATAGTTTCCAGAACGCTCTCCCCAAAAGAAGCAAAGGCGAGTCTGCAAGAAAGGGAACTAGCGAAGAACATATTGACGCAAACAACGGGGCGAGAAGAAATACGTGCGGCAGGTGCAGGGCAAAGGGGAGCGAAGTGCGCCGCGAGTGGGCGACGCGGTGAGTTGCGGGGTTGTCCGAAGGCGGAGTCGCGAGCGGAGCGCGGAGGGGGCGGGGCTCGTCCAGGCGCCGTTTTATTAACGGGGGCAGAGCGACCGGGGTCCGCCCGCGGTCGGCACCGCAGACGCAATTAAAATCCTTTTGCCGCTATTTATGCGTCGTGAAGGCGGGGCACGCCTCTGCCCTTGGAGGCGAGACCCCTCCCTCCTTCCCTAAGCCGCGCCACGTCACGCCGCGCCACACCACACCGTTTCTCACCGCGCCCTGCCACGCCGCGCCGAATAAACACGATAATTTTCCGCGGGAAATTTTCTCAAACTAGCTCCACTTTGAGAGCAGGGACCTCCGTTCTTCACTTCGTTTGAAAGGTCGATCGCCATAATAGGCCCTCGCGGCGCCACGCTTTTTAGCTCATTTCGGACGAGAGGTTATAGATCCGAGCATGAAATGAGCTTACTAAGGAGCAGAGTGCGCCGAGCAAGTTCTCCCAAGTTCGACACGCCCCGAATTTTCTTGTTATTTCTTTAGACGTAAACGAACGCACTCCTCAGAGGCGGGTTCACGCTAATCAGAATGGGGAGGGTGAGATAAGGTTTAGCGTAATGAGATGACCAATTACTACCGACAATTTATTGTTTTCCTGGGTGCTCATAGTGTAATAATTTTTCTGGCTAGAAATTGGAATTCCTTAGAATTCGAATACATTTGCCAAATACTCCTTGTTTCTTTTAATGTTAACATTTAACTTGGTTGATAAAATGGCAATAGTAGTTTAATGAAAAATAATATAGTAAAAATTTTAAATTAATGTGCCAAGTACAATATTTCAAATACTGGAATTAATTTTAAACCTCATTGCGAATGACGATTGCTGAATGCATTTAATTTTTAGATATTTATTCTTGTAAAAATCAAAAGAGAGATAAATGTATTTCAGGTTTCTTTAGGGGCTTGGAAAGGTGGTAGAAAATGAACAAATTCTTGGCGGATGCCGAAAGCGATAATCTGCCATATTTTTAGCTATAGTTAATTTTATGTGCCCAAACCTGGGATCTCCGGTTTCAGCACATCTGTCGTTGCAAGCAACTGTATCGTCCTACCTGGTAAACGCGTCCTGCTTGACAAGATGAGCTGATGCTCCATTACACTAAAAAAGCCACGAAGAAATTTGATGAATATGTACACCAATCTTTTCGGAAAAACCGTCATGTTTATGCAAATACAACTTGTGTGTCTAAATACTCCAGTTCCGACAGCTTATACCCGTCTCTCACAGTTCTCTCGCCACGTACTATGAAAGTGTGACCTTTTACGTGAATTCGCACGAGAAGCAGGCAGATAATTCTCTTCAGCAGTGTCAGTTCGAATGAAATGTGCTTCCGTCGCTGCGTGCTTGAGCAGTTTCTATGATAAGGTTCGTCTGCGCAGAGGACAGGAACGTGACCTCAAGCCACGACTTCACGCGTCGGTAAATGTCGAGGTTATGAGAATTCATCCAGATGCCGTGTAGGTGGTGCCGTGTGCGTGGTAATGTATGGCATCATCGCGTCGAAATATCAGGCACTTATTCGTTGACGTTACTATAAGACATTTGGTATTTTTCTCTTAGTTTAATCATAATCGTTTTTATTGTAATGAAAAAATATTTTGTGTTTATTTTGAACAAAATATCAAATGTACATTTGCATAATTTAGCGCTCTGTTGCTAAACATCAATTACTCTACAGTAATTATTTGCATCAGAAAGACTTCCAATTGTTTCTGTTCATGTACCCTTTGTTTTGTTTTGAAAGCTCGCAAAGAATCCGAACGATTCTAATTGGATTATAACAAAGACCAATGGAACTATAAAAGAAATTCGAAAAGAATGAGAATTCCAGACTCTCAAAAAATATGTCGAATGAGAAACGCAATGAGCACAACTCATAGCATTGTAGTATTCATAATTCTTCGATGAAGATCACTTTACATTCAAAACCGTTTCCTTTGTTTTCCTCTCCGTCCTTCCGTGGCAGGGGCACGAACCACCAACTGAACGACCGCAACCCTTTTCTGAGCGTGCCCCATCTCCCGCCCACGCCTTCTCACAGTCAGAGGAATCGCGACCGGGCAGCGTCGTAAACGATTAGTCGCGCACATTTCGGCGCTGCGGTGCGTCTTCTAACGCGGCGCCCCGCGAGCCTCCGCCCCCGCCGCCGCCCATCCGCCGCCTCCGCCGCCGACAAACAGCTCATTTCTGCCTGAAAGAAGCCCGCCTCCGGTTTTGTCCTCCCGCAATTGCGGCGCCTTCCTTCCGGCGGCAGCCGCGGCGCCCGCGGGCGTTCGACTGTGCCGCCCCGCCCCCTCCCCCACCCCCTTCCCTCGCTGGCTTTCTCCTTTAGAGCCATGCGAACGATTCCAGCAACGAACTTCTCATTCATCAAAAGATCCATTTCGGCCATTGATTCGCGGAAGCTGCGAAAAGTGAGGGCGTTGGCGGCGACGCGACGTGGGCGTCTGCCGGGAACTGCGACATCTTTCGGGTAGGGGCGCGGCGCGGCGCGGCGCCGGGTACCCGCAAGGGTTCCGCCGCGGAAGAAGAGGCGGGGGCGAGGGAGGCGTGCGTTGATTGTAAGTGAACGTCGTGGGGACATATCTGGGCGCAGGCGAGAATGAACGGGTGTCAGAAGGAAGGTGGTCACATTCTTTCTTCATTTATTTTTGTTCCTTATTTGAGCTATGCCGAACCAGTAATGACGAAAACCATCGCAAAGACATGAACTAATCATATTCCGAAGAGTTTAGGTCGTGTACAATGACTTCTCCACATGCCACCGAAGAAGGAAAGAAGGGAATAATGAAAGAAAGAAAGAGAGAAAGAGAGAAAGAGAGAAAGAGATGAATGAATGAAACAAAATGTAAATTTTGGGAAAGAAAATGCTATTAGAAAATTCCTCAAATTTTCCCGAAACTAGCTTGAGAAGATCAAATCAAGTACAAATGTGCCTTTAAAACTAGCCAGTATAGTTCAAACTTGCTTAATATAAGTTTTCATTGTTTAAATGAAGTAATCAGACTGGTTTATAACATTGTGAATTGGTGCCGACGCCTCGTGTGCTAAATCAATTGTTATTGGAAGATCGAATGAGTCCTACATTAATTTTGTGATTTGCCACTAAAATGTATGAAAAATGCATGTCTGTGAAATCACAGTTTGTTTACGATAACCAGGTTTCCAATGATCTGTCTTTATTAAATCAGATTCTAAACCTCTTATGTAGTGTAATAATAATAATAATAATAATAATAATAATAATAATAATAATAATAATAATAATAATAATAATAATAATAATAATAATAATAATAATAATAATTATTATTATTATTATTATTATTATTATTATTATTATATTTCAAGTCTCTCGCCTAGCGAGGTGCCATAGAGCCGACACCGGGATGTTTGAAGAACCAAGGTGCCTGCTTCGTTTGCAAACTCGGGCGGTCAGGATTCGACGGTGAAGTTATAATGAAAACTTCCTCTCGATGCATGTAGTACTCAGGACAACCTTTTGCATTGATTGAATGTGCCAGTTCTTAAGGCCAAGCCTTGCAGACGATGAAGTTAGTTCTTCAGAGACGAGTTCATTTGCAGAGATGACCACAGGAACTACCTGAACAGATAGTAACTGCCACATGTCGCTCAGTTAAATAACCAAGGCCTGATATTTTCGCTTCTTCCCAGCAGTGAAGGCAGCTTTTGGTCTAAAGGGATAGCTATGTCGACTATAATCCCTTTCCGTGAAAACTTGTAGACTCATTATGTCAGGTCTGTTGGCTTCGACCCTGCGATCAGTGGTGACTGCAACATTTCACAAGAGCTTCCATCGTTTCGTCTCCAGAACTGAATCCGGCTTGAACTTATAGTTTGGGACCTCCTTCTCTACCATATCTGACTTTACCGCATTATTATTATTACTATTATTATTATTATTATTATTATTATTATTATTATTATTATTATTATTATTATTGTAAAGTATTCCCATTCTGTCCAATTTTATGTGAACCAAAATTTCAATAAATACCCATTCATAGCATTGTCGACCGTAAAGAAACCTTATTTGCTTTCCTTGTATCACTGGGAGAGATACTAACAAAGTAAGTGTAAGTGAAGAGAGGGCCGAGCGTGAATCTGAGCCGGAGAGCCTCCCATAGCAAAGGTGCGTAAAGGACAGCCTCGCGGCGCGGCCCAGTTCGCCCAGCCCCGCTCCACTCTGTCCCCGACCTCTCCTCCGCCCCCGCCACCGCAGCGCCTCCACAAGTTCACGAAGAGACGAGCGCGTGCAACAGATGTTCTCCAGACTTAGCCGAGCTTACATTGTCAACATCGCTCGCAGCGACGTACCGCGAGGAAGCACCACCGAGTTTTACTGCACACTAACCTCACTTATCTGTTCATTTGTCGCACCTTTGTCTCTGTGTGGTCTTCGTCTGTGATGCTCGCCAAGTGGAATTGTAATCCCAACGCCCATCGTAAACAAATGCAAGTGGAATTTTCAGCAGTAATTGCAGATTTTCAATGGGCATGTAATTATTGACAATGATAATTTTTTTTGTTAATGTACAGGGGGCAAGGTACATCCCAGTTGCTTGTTATTTTTAAAATAAGGCTATCTTCATCCTCACTCGTGGTATGTACGAAGGTATAAATTATTTTATAAATTTAAAAATATTCTGTAAAAGATTTTATACTGTATGTCAATCGGGAAAATTGTGTATTTGAGCGAACTATTTTTATCATGTCAACTTATTCAAATAATACCATTCCTGAAAATTAGTTTTAAGTCCAGTCTATTTCATGTTACTTTGCTTTATAACCGCCCCCCCCATTTGTTCCTGTCACCACTGTTGTAAACGAAGCCCAGTCGAAACCGACTGGGAATTCCGTGGGGAAGCGCGGACTGGATTTATCGTCGTTCTCCGCTCATGTCTGCTCGCGGTCCTTGAAGACGGATGCGGCTGTCAGGATGTCGTATTCGACGCTGCTCCATCGAAACGAAGATGGTAAATGAACGTGCTGTCAATAGCTCTCTGGCCCAAACGTCCCATGAAGGCACTGATAGTGAAATGAAAGCGAAGACAGAAAGTTTTCCCAAACTCCACCCGGAAGAACAAAAATTGCTTCCTATCATCCGAAGTTTTCAGTTTGCGCCTCCGCGGGGCGCAAAGAGGCGAAGGAGCCGGCGCCGCGGGCTCGGAACTCTTCCTGTCGCGTCTTTCCGCCGGCGAGCTCGGATCTCGCTTCGGCTGAGGGGTTCACCACAGATTCGCTTGCGCTCTATGATTTTGAAAATAGGTGAGAGGAGGCAACAGATTCTGTGGAATTTCACCCTCTCTCCCTCTCCCTCCCTCTCCCCCTCTCTCTCTCTGTATCTCTCTTTAAGAGAGAAAGTATTTCTCGGTGTGCACAAGAACTAGGATCTCAAGAGACTGAAACTTGCATTTCCTCTATAAACTGTTCTGTACTTGCACTTAACAAATGAACGCTTCCTGGAATGGACTTAGGGAATACAGGAAAATCCTTTTAACACGTCTCGTGAATTTATTCATTAGAATTGGCCTCAAAATAAGTTGTATATTTTGACTTTAATGAAATTTATTTTTGTGCAGCAAATAAATTTTAATAGTATGCAATAATTTGTATTTAACAAACGTGAGAACAGGTTGTCTGAAGTCCTTTTCATTGGGAATGTGTTTACTTGGGTATTTGAAAGGCTTTTGAGGGGGCTATCAGCTGTATAGACTGTCTTCCAAGAATGAATTGAAATGAAAGGAGTAGGTCAAAGTAGAACAGTAGCAGTAATTTCTTTTGATAATTTAGAATTGATCCGAGAAACTACAAGAAATAAGAGACAGTAGTAGACCCAACACCTGATTATCCCATCTCCATTACATGTAACTATAATTTTGTATTAAAATAAATACTAACTCTGATTTTCCCGGAATCTCGAGGTAATAGCAAATCGAACAAGGCAGTTTGCGGCCTCGTTGATGTTACGGGTGTTCTACAATTTGAACTCATCGCAGCGAAATAAAATATATGCTAGTGGCATGTAGTAGCAAAAGCTGACCTATAGGATATCCCATTAAAACACTAATAAATTATTTACATTATGTGTGATAGTGCAAACTGGCTGTAGTACCGGAGACATTCTTCTTCATAGGTGATGATCCATTCACTCTTTCAAAGGTAAAATAAAGCAGTGTCTTTGCTACAGTTTTACAGCATATAAAAGAAGAAACTCGAGCCTAAAAGTCGCCCGTGAGCAAAATTTAAATAGATCTTTCATGTAATACCGTATTTGGAAGTAAATAAAGAAGAACCTTATTTCCGAAGCAGATTTTTATTGTGCCGTCAGGCCTGCTCCCTGTCATGCAGTGTCTGGTACTATTTAAACAAGCCAAACTAAATTAATGACTGATATGGGGATCAGATCTCCTTGAAAAAGACTTACAGGCTAATCCTTAGCCTAATTCTTGTTTTTATAATTATAATAAGCTTGTTCTTCAGTTATGCAATACACCAACATACTACAAACGTAAAATATTATATTCGAAAGTTCCTTTAGAACACATCAGCAATGTAATCGCATATCTCAAACGTAATCATAAATTTCGGTGTCTTTCCGCAGCAATTGATACATGATGTTGAGGCAATTCACACCTCGTAACAGATTTATCGCAATGAACTAACGACTAGCCAAACACAATTTAACTTAGAGGGCTTTTAGGTAAATAAACAACGGAAGAAGAAACGCTATTAGATCCATCTTGCGCAGAGCCGTCGAATGGTTCTTAAGTTGAGTCTAGCCGCTGGGAACTACGAACCAATCAGGAAGCGTGCTGGTATAAACAATGCCTATAGTGTTTTGGAAAAGACAATTGAAGAACAGAATGAGTTCGGGCGCGGTGGAGGTAGCATCGTGGGGCTGAGTGGTGGTTTTTTGAGTAGCAAGATCGCGTTTACTGAGGTTTGCAATAACAAGGACGACTGAGTTCTAGCTGGACAACTTCGAAAAAACCATCATGGCATCGCTTACCTCAGGAGGTGTGGCGACGCCATCCCCCTCTGCTGTCGAGGGAGAGCTCAGTTGAACTTAAGGATCACCTTCAAAGATTACTGATTCGCTCTTGCAACTTCGTTATCCCGCTTCGTTCGTTCTCACGTTCAAACAGAGATATGAGCCTTCAACATTCGGAACCGTCGACAAGGTTAAGCTGCCCCCCCCCCCCGCCCAGGCCTAGGCGGCATCTCCTCGGGCGGGGAAGTTGGGCCAGGAAGAGAGGGAACTCTCCCCTGCGCCACTTTTCGCGCATGCGCAGTCCAGTTTTTTTTAAGTTGCCCAGCTATAATTACTATTGGCACAAAATAAAATTAGTTTGATCAGGTAGTTTTGTAATACTATGTGGATTTGGAAGACGGATTGACTGATTAGTATTTCCGGTTGCCTCAACCTCTAAGATCATTATCCCCATAAGTGTAGTGCATGTTATTTTCGCGTGAGGTGGCGGTGGTCACTCCCGCTGGATGGCGATATTCAGTGCCGGCCAACACGTCCGCATTACATGTCCATTTACCCCAATCAAGTATCTCCCACCAGCGTTATAAAAGAATAAGGAACAGGACGGATCGCAATCTGAAGATTTTTTTGCCAACGTTCACAATTAAGTTGTGGTTTGTACATGTCACGCAATGTTCTTGTCGCACTACACTCACTTGCGCAGGAATACTTAAGATTTCTTAAATACTATTCCAATGAGTCATATAACTTCTTCGTTTTCATGGAGCACATTCATGTAACAAAACCTGGATTGCGAGATGCATTACAGGCAATTTCTGAACCAACTGTGGAAAATTTTTGCATTTCTATGAGCTTGCATTATTTATCGCGTTTCAGAATACATTTTGGGCCAGTGATGTAAAATGAATCTGGCCAAAATGCTAGAATTGGGAATTCCATCCGCCTCGTAATATATGCCATTTTCGAATAGAGTATCGTTATTGAATTATAGTGTTAATTATTTAACTTAATATGTCTGCCTGAATACACCACATTTCTCTTCAATAAATCAGATATATGATCGTCATTTATAAACATATAAAACATGAGGCCGAAAAGCTTAATTTGATGAAAATCAAAGGAATCAAAAGTTCTATAGTTTTAGTTTGATTCGTACTTTGATTAATTTTTATTTTCTCTTTTTCAATGCTGAGTAGGTTTTGCACCTCACTTGTGAAGACTTCGAGGCTGTTTCATTTGTTTACATTTATTTCATACGATGTAGCATTTCAATTGTTCATGTGCATCAAAGCAGACCGGAATGTGGAACTGTACAGTATAATGTACTGTAATGAGTTCTCTTACCAACTCATGCATTTTGCTGATTAATTCCGAGGGTTGTTTTTTAAATATATAGCGGTCACCAACGACGCTGCTCATAACATTAAGAATGAAGTGTCAATCACTCATGGAAAGGGTAGATAATGTTAGCGCATGATGACAAACACTGTAACAAACGTATCATTAGTTGCAATAACGCAATATAAAGTTCTGAAGGTGTAGTAAATTGCCCTTACCAAATCTGATACGTATACCACCTCCATTTCTTTGGGTGTGTTATCATTATTTATATTTTTCCACAAAGTTGTGCATATTCTTTCCTATAAATGTTTTAAGATTTCTAAAGACTTAAAACCGAAATATATTAATGAAATAAAACGTGTTACGACATACGGAAGGATATGTAACGTCAGTAGTTTCTAAATTCCACCCTCGGCTCCTACGTCGGGCCCCCACGACTGGAAACATCTCAAACTCGTAATGTAACACTTTCCGTTCTTGTAACATAATTACTATAAAAATACTGCCAATCAATAGACGGAAGTAATAATGTGAAACTAGTATTCTGTAAAGGCAGAAATTCTGTCTAACAGCAAATAGTTTTCCAAAAGAAGCACTTAAACTGCTCAAGAACAACAAATAAAATACTCTCGTATAATACTTGAATATATTAAATATTTTGACGGGAACAATCATCACGAATAATGTAATAGTTGTATCATAGTATAATATAGAATATATTCAGTACAGTAGTGTTTTACATACGAAGTGTATTAAGAAGTTGCTGTTCATAATTAAATAAGTATATTAATACAAAGGAATTAAATTAAAAATAACGGTTTTTCTGAATAATATACCTTTAATCTTCCTATCTTTTTAAATACCATTTAAAAAATACTCATTAAACAAAAAATTATGTTTTCATTTTGTAAAAAGTCTTTTCAATTTTAACAATATTCTCTACAACTGTTAATTTCAAGACAATTTAAAATATGTAGTTGTAATGAAAGTAGTTAAAATTCAAAACAATTTCGATGACATGGGATTCGTGTTCAGCGATCCCCAAAACTATAGGAGACACATTTTCACGTTAAAAAATTGTAAATTGAATACATTACGTCCAAAACTTTCAAAAAGTATGATTTCCTATGTTAAATCCCGTATATATTTCAACCCCATCGTTGGCACGTGTTAAAATTATCCAGATCGTCTGAAATTTTACAGAGCTCTTTTTTTTACCTTCATTTTTTAACGGTCACCCTGCTCTTCACGTAGCTTTGCTCTCTGTAAAAATGATAATACTGTATCTTTTATGTATGTATTTTGTTTCAGGTAAGCACTGCAAAGGTGAATGGCTTCTGAGACCTAATCGTGAGTACAGAAAAATATTTTTGTAGAAAAAATATAATGAAAATTAAATGACGTTTACCGAAATAAGTGCAATAAAAGTCAACAATTGGGATGATATTTATTGAACAATTAAAGTGAGACTTAACTTTGAGAATTGATATTTAAAGAGTTGTAATGTTGAGGGAGGACGAGGCGTTGCAGGACTGAATGGGACGAAGCCGGACGACAAGAGCGGACGGGTCGGAGTGGGGAGTGCGGGGTGTGGCGGCGATGGACGGGATGTAAATCAAATTACTCTTGTACACATTATCCCTTTCCTTTGCTAATACACAACTGTGGTAAATAAATACCGGAGCAACTCCTACTACTTCAGCTTGACTGATATAAGCTAATGACAAATGTCGGCATACCATTATGAGTTGCTTTTTTTTTCTATATGATCTCCGATCTTAATTTGCACCAATACAATATAATTATAAATAAAAACGGTTTGTTTTGAGAAGGAACGCGCGTGTTAATCGTTTCATTATGTTTTACAATTCTTTTAAACTAAATTTCAGTACAAAACCAAAATATAACATCAGTTGATTTTAGAGGTTACGTGAAAAAGTTGAAGTCGGTTACTTTTCAAAAAGTTATTAATATTTGTATCTTTAAATGTTTTTTCTACCTGAAACTGACTGAAGATATTTCTTTCTGAAAGAAATTGTAGAATAACTCTAGGTGGAAATAATGTTAAAAAAGTCACAACCTATTAACTAAAACTATACTATTTTGCTCTTGATGCAAGTGATGGAACGCGAGACGAAAGAGGTCTTGTGAGATGAAGAAGTGGGATGAGACCTTCTCCATCTCATTTGACTCTCAGTTGTAAATAAGAACCATAATTAGTGAGCCAGAGGAGCCGTTCTCTATTACATAACGCGCTACGACAAAATTTGGTACAAACAAATAACTCCATATATCAGCAATTTGGAAAACACTTTACTCTTAGCAAGGGAAACAAAATTCTGGAAGATGCAAAGAAAATTCTGCCTTGCAGAATACGAGAACCCTGAGAATTATGTGCCTAGTAGAGCAAAATTTGCACGAAGCACAAGAGCAATGCGCAATCGGGGAACATCTAGAATGAGTTGTTGAATTATTGAATATTAAGACATTGGCTAAGTTGTGATAGACTCTCCCTACACTCTATGGATACACTCACTCTGTAGTCCAGGCCTCTCACCTTACGACTATAATCTGTTTGGTCTCTTTAGGAGGCGCTACGTGGACAGCATTTCATTGAAAATGTCTTAAGTTGAAATTTTGCAGAATTCATTAATTGCACGCCCATTATGTTTGTACTGTCCAATGATAAAAAAAACTTCCTACCCGATGGACAAAGTGTGTAGTGGGAGAGGTAAATGTTACAAAGACTTATATCTGTTTCGAAGTTAACAAATATTTCAATGAAATTTGAAAATCAAAGTCGATTTTTATTTGGCCCACCTTTGTTGTTGTTTGAAGAGAATCAATATGAATACTACACTGTTTCAAATTACCAACGTTCGTGCTTTCCTTCTTTATGCACGCTTATTGCAGCATCGAATGGGAAATTTTGATTCACGTCGAATCCTGGTTTATTTGCAATGTAATTATTGGCTTTCAGCAAGTTAGTTTAAGCTAATGCACCGCAGAAATTATATCGCCTGTTTAGCATTCGGCAGTATCTTTTGATGATCAACTAAAATACGTTTTTCAGGATTTCTTCACTGTCAGCTGTGAGTATATTGCATTAGGTGTATCATATCGTAATCCCAATAGACTCTATTATTCCCATTGTCGCAGCTCGAGTCATATTTGGTATCTCTGGGAACTCTGGCCGCTGCTTCTCGGATCTCAATCACTTATCGAAGGTTTTTCTAGGTGATGTCAATATGAGGATTGGAAGTCAACCCATCACTCGGCTCTAAGGAATGGAGTGAGGACGGGATGAGAAATGAAGGATCACGCGCGCTCCGTGACCCGTTGGCTGGGTACTGTTCCGACGTTCGTCTGGAATTGACCTGAGGAAACCGAGGAAACAAGCTATCTGAAGCCGGTATTTAGCATACTCATCCAGGGAATGGAAGAGCTTGAAGCTGCTATTTAGCCGATGGGAGTATCGAAAACGATGGGAACTATAGGTCTCGAACCTCGAGTCTCACAATCAACGAAGCTTCTGTTGCAGATTTGTAGCTACGTAAGCCATCGTAGGCGATTTATAATATTTTTATTAAACGTTTATTAATAATATGTTCTTACAAGAGAACAATAAGTAAATTTGTTGACTGTTCTGTAATCAGAAGAAGGTGTTCTGTAATCGTCTTCTACCAGCAGACGTAAATGTTCTTTTCGTCAACCTGTTGGAATCCATTTTAATTAATATGAATTTCATTGCTCACTAGCCCATTCATAAGATTACCTTCTTACTGAAATTCTTTTTTTTTTGCCAATCAACAAGTTTTTATCTCTAGTGCGGATATTGGAATTAATCACGCCAATTAGGTTCAGTGGTGTTTCCTGAAAGTTTCCCTCATTACAGACGCTTTTGTGTGTAAGTTTAATCGCTAAGTTTAAAATCGTGATTCTTCAATTTTTTTCGTTTTGTATCCTTCTCATGTTTAAAAAGTTCTCTTTAACAATCTTGTATGTTTTCACTGTGAAAATTATCGAAGAAATGCTGTAATCTTTAAACACCTATCATTGCAATTAATCTACATATTTTTATTTCAAAATGTAATTGTTTAAATTTCAAAATGATTTAACATTTTTCTTCTCTTAGAGCAGTATGACAATGTTTTGGTCAACAGATAATGATTGCATGGTCAATATTAACTATTTCACTACGTTTTCAAAATATTAATTACACTGGTCTGCAGTCGTTCAGAACAAAGACCAAATTATATTTTTTACCCATTTTGATTGTTGTTTAAACATCTTCACACAAAAAGTTCCATCACGTCCCATATTTTCTAGTTTTACAATTTCTCATTTGGCTACTCTGAACGTTCGTGGTGAGGGCAAAATATTTAGGTTTTCCAGTAAATCTAGATATGTAAATACTGTCTGTGATATCTATATGTCTGGTTGTTCCTGTTCCAGCAATGAGATGTTTTTTGTTGTGAGAATATGCTAAGCCTATGGTTTAGCGAGAATAACCTACCAATCATTTTGATGATTGTTACTTCTGACAAATTCTGATGCGATATGAAAAATATATAAAATTGAATATCCGATTATCTTATCCGCTCTCAGTTTTCATCATTCATCATCATCATGTTAATCAAGGCTTATCTTCGGAAACTGGAAAGATATTAACGTCCAAGAAGTTAGTGATATTGATGAGTCACAATCTGATGAAAATGAAGATATTTCTCAATGCACAAATTTGTTCAAGACACTAGTGACCCTACCTAGAGACCTCAGATCTCAAGTGAATCTCTTTTTATTCGTGAAAAGGAACGCAATGATTTGGTGCTAAATCTGGGGCTATCAAAACAAAAGGCTGAACGTCTCGGCTCTAAATTGCAAGCGATGAGTCTTTGGGTACAAAAAGCAATCCTTAGAAAATGTGGCGTATCGTAGGTTTTACATATTGAAGGGTAATTTTGACCCATGTTTCAATAAAATTCATTTAATGAAAGAACTACTTGTCGAGCGAGAAACATTCAGATTTCTTTCCCCGCTGGATGCCCAGATCCGGCAGCGACCTACCGTCGGCTAACGGGGTTTTCCTCAACCAGGTATCTCCCACCAGCGGGGCACCGCCTCAGCCGGGACAAATTCCAAGTCCCCGAGCGATTTTCCGGCATGTGTGGTAGTGTAGTGCATGTTAGTGTAAGTGTGCGTGTAAGGCGCGAGGATAGGACAAGGAAGAGGAAGGAAATATCGCGTGCTGTCCGTGGCCCGTTTATTAGGATACTGCTCCGCCGTTCGCCTGGTGTTGATCGGAGAAACCACGGAACCACCATGGAAACCTACCGATCAGAGCAGCCGGCCTCTAGACTTGTCCAGACAGCGACTGAATTTGACCTAGCAGAAAAGCTAGTGTCGAAAATCCTGCCGCCGCCGGGACTCGAACCTAGAACCTCTCGAACAGAGGCGCTGCAGTGACATCAGTTGATGCACTGAGCCACCGCTCCCGGTGTAAACATGCAGTGTGGCATCCTTTTGTTTTATTTTATTATTATTTTTATTATTTAATAGATAATTATTACAGGCAAATTAAAAATCTTGATGCAATGTGGCTAGGCCGAAGGCCTTTAAGCCATTACAATACCTACATTCTACAGCGTTCTAACCTTTCGAATTCTGGTATTCACCCCAAATGGTCTCTCCTTCGCATCAAAGCCGCGGAAAAGAGACCATAAGGTACGGCTGAGGAAAAAACCCCTGAAGGGGGAAAAACCTGCCGTCAGAAGCCGAGTACATGCTAATCTATCCGGTTTTTAAACCATTTATTTATTTGGCGCGGGCGTCAGGCATTCTCCTTCCAGTGTTTGGCCTCCTCCGCACCTGAAAACAAACAGCACCACAGAAAATCGTCCGCACCAACGCCTCTGCCCTAACATTTCCGATTCCTACTTCCCTTCGCCTCCTAATGTGTTTTATTTTAACCGTTTCCTTTTAATTTTATTTTAATTTAATTTAATTTTAATTTATTTAACTTATTTTAATTAATTTAATTTTAATTTATTTAACTTATTTTAATTAATTTAATTTAATTTATTTAACTTATTTTAATTATTTTAAGTTAATTTATTTATTTTTATTGACTTATTTATCTACTTATACTTAGCAATTGACTACAACTTATAACTTTTTTTTGTACTGTTTACTAACCTAACATAACTTACTGACTAACTTAATTATTGTTAGTTTATTGATTTATTATTTATTTCTCTCCAGTCTAGGCTCTGCTCGTACTAACCAGTGCTGTTTTCCCACTCCCTAATTTCAGTTTCTCTAATGGTCCGAACCTTTCCTAGAAATGTTCCTAATTCTTTCATGAAGTTAGATCTTTTATCACCTAGAATGTTTTGGGCGAGCGTTACGTTCCTATGTTGGAAGTAGTAATTTCCCATTCCCATCCATTTTCCTCTCCAAGTTTCGGTCGCATTGCAAATTAAAAGGATGTGGATCCAGTCTTCCCTATCACCGCAAAGTACACAGATGCCATTACCATTCCTTTAATCTACGTTGCATCCACCCCCCGACCCTGAACCAAGCGTATCCCCCTCTTGCGTCCTTTCGCAGTGTGTTTACGTAACGTTCGCAACCCCATAACGGACTCGCGTGAATTTGCGCAACTAGCGAACGTTTTTCGGCCGTTGCTGCCAGGATCTCTTGCCTTTTAATATCCGCAAGTCTACCCGAAATTAGCCGTTCTATCTCACGTGTTCCCCTATCTCCCACCATCTCCGGAGAAACGTCTCCCAGACCTGCACGTTCCAGTAGCAGTTTAATTTTATACGACCAGTGGCGTTGGTTGCTTCCCTGTAACTGCACTCGAAAACATCTATGTATAAGTGTGTCAGACTGTTCACCTGCTAATTTAATCCAAAGTTTAATGGGTTTCATTTTAAAATCTTTCCAAATTCCTACACTACCGACCTCTCTTAGGACTCCGGCATTTGCTGCGAATTAACTTTGCGCAGTGGCAATACCGTAACCTTTTGTTTTATTAGAATTAGATCAGGACTAATAGGAAAATTTGTGATGGCTATGGAGAATAAAGTGCTTTTCAACATTTAAGATGACTTTTCCACAAAGTGATTGAAATAATTCAAGGCGTTGTCATTGCTAACAATATTGTTTCCTTTAACAAGAGCAGCTTTCGATGGCTTAGCCATCATCATCAGTTTTCTTCGCCGACGTATTCGTTTTTGTGGCTTCCATACAGCAGAACACTGATGATAATGGCTAAGCCATCGAAAGCTGCTTTATTATTATTATTATTATTATTATTATTATTATTATTATTATTATTATTTAAGGCCGCGTCAACATCTAGGTCATTAGCGACAACTATTGGAGATAACGTTATGGTAACTGTGGAGATGAAACTATATGAAGATGATGATGATGATGATGATGATGATGATGATGATGAGGGGGGAAAGGACGAACACTAATACAACCATGCCCGAGGCGGGACTGGAACCCGCGTCTCTTCAGCTACGACACTACTGCCTTAGCAATCTCGGCCACTGGACCGCCGAAGCTACTCTTGTTAAAGTAAACAATATTGTTGGCAATGACAAAGCCTTGAATTATTTCAGTTATTTGAATGCCAACGACAATTCACCGCTAAACCAATACACAAAGCGATGACCAACTTAAAGAGGGTGTTTTGATTGGTCCTCGAATTAGAAAAGTGATTGTGACTCTGTTTTGAAAGAAAAGCTTAGACAAAAGAAATTCGACACCGTTTGCGACTGCGATAAAAGGATTTTTCAATATCAGAAAGATGAACAATACAAAATGTAATAAAAGTGTTTCATGAGTCCTACTTAGCCGTGGGGTGAAGCATTTCACTGAAAATGCATTTCTTGCTTTCTCATTGGGATTTTTTACTGGGAAATCTTGAAAAAGGTAGTTACGAACAGGGAAAGACATTCAAAAATGATTTGAAGACGTGGTAAACCCGATAAGAAAGTCACGTGAAACCAGAAATGACGGCTACTATTCTTGATTTCTGAAGAAATATGATTTTATACCGCATACAGTTGATAACGCTTATTTCAATTAGGAATGTTGATATTTTTTTACTTAGCGTAAAATATGTGTATTAAATCAATTACAACAGTATTCCATTATAAATTAAATATATTTATAAATAAACGTGATTTTCTGAAGTAGGGTGGAGTGGGGAAAATGTGTAAAAATTTTAAAAAATGCGGGAATATGGTAGTTAACGCTCCCTACTGATTGTAAATTGCACCAACGTGAGGAAGAAAGATTGGAAACAAAAAGGAAAAAAAGTCTTGACTCTCCCCCCTCTCCCCGTAAAAAATCAGAAAAAATCGTATTCGGTTTTGTTCGTCTTGAAATGCACTTTTATAAACAAATCTCCCAACAGCAAAACAACTAGATCATATAAGAATCCCTAGCACATAGTACACATTTGCCTCAGTCTGGGGAAAATGTTCTTCAGAAGTGTTTTCAAAAAAGCATTGATAAAACCATGAAGCATTAATTTTTTTAAAACGTCCTGTGGGTTATTTACAATCTAGAATAAGTCCTAAACGATAAAATCAAAAATTTTAATTTTAATTCGTGTAGACCCAGTAGAAAACGAAAATGTTGAATTTTGCTGAAAGTGGTAAGTAATTATCCCACTCCAACCTGTTTATTCCAATTTATTCCAAAACTTATAAAATTGTTATAACAAACTTCGCGTTAGAGCTTTTTTGCTATTATTTTGTATTCTATTGCAAAATTAATTTTGTGTAATATATTTATATTCAATGTTACAAAACAAGTTCTTCTTATTTCGACAAGTGGTACCTATTTTATGTATTGGTGATCGGCAATAATCTGACAGTTTTTTTCGAATACGTCAGATGTCTTAATTATGGTTTTAAATTAATGTGTTTAGTGTCATTTAAATTTTTCATGTATTTGGATTAATGACGCAACGAATTCAGTTTAATTGATATTGGTTGCACATTTCTTACTTTAACTTTAGTTTTCGTGTATGGAAAACTAGATACCATTTTCCATTTCTATAGAGGTATATTAGGAATTGGATTTTATTATGTATGAAGAGGCGCATTTAAGAATTTATGTATGTGTTGACGTCACACTCCAATCTGCATTTTACGACGTATTGTTATTCTCGTAGGTGACTGAAGTACTTGCGTCAGTGGAAGGATATAGTTAGCTCTGCCTTTTCATGCGTGTACTTACAGATGATTTTACTCATACAGACAATGTAAGTAAACACAGAGCGTTTTCGGGATTTTTCTAGTTCTGCACATTGCAATAGCTGCGACCAGCTTTTCATATGAATCGCAAATTCCTGAATCTACCCGAAGCAACAAAGCGAACCCAATACATGTAGCTCTAAAAATTATTTTGCATGATAGTAAGAATTATTTCATGAGAATGAAATTATCCCCATATTCTAGGATCAATAACACGGGGTTTTAATCAAAAAACGAAAACGAAAAAATCTATAAATCAGAAAACGAAAGAATCTATTTATAAAATAAGATAAAAAATTACGAAATGACCATAGTTTTCATGAGAAAGTATTTTTAGAATGCACATTACCGCTTTCGTAGAAAGCGGCAGCATTTTCAGCGGATTCTCTCACTGATCTCTACAGTGCACAGGCTCTCTAAAAGAAAACGCGTGGTCCTGTGAAGAACTATAGACTGCGAGGCCCCTGTCGACGCCAAGAGGCCCCGGCGGCGGCGCGAGAGCAAAATGAGCCGGGCGGGCGTCGAAATTGGCACGGCTCTAATTGGCGTGTCAGTGGGTTCGACGGGACGTGAAAAGGACGGCGGAAGCCTCGCAACGCGGTCTCTTCAAGAAGAGGCCTTCGCACCGCGATGCAGCTCGCCTGGGCGTGGGGGAGGCCCAAACCCCGCCCACACACCAGCCCCAACCCTCCAGCCCACCCTCAGGCCCATCCCCAACTCCATTCCCATTCCCATCCCCATCCCCACCATGCCCCCAGCCCACACCCCTTCCCATCTCACTCCCAGCCCTATCCCCAGCTCCAGCCGCATCCCCACCCGAACCCCAGCCCACGCCCCTTCCCACCTCACCCCAGCCACATCTCTATCCCCAGCTCCAACCCCACCCCAGCCCACGCCTCAGCCCAACCTTCACCTCCACACCCAGTGTCATTTCCAGCTCCTGCCCCATACCCACCCTCAGTCCCCGCCCCAACCCCAACTCCACCCCCACTCCCAGTCTCATTGTCAGCTCCAGCCCCACCCCCAGCCCAGGCCGCAGCTTGTGTGGAAGTCCCTGTCGGTGGTGGAGGCAGCCGTGAGGTTCTGGTGATGAATTGAGGAACGGGATGTCCTGGGGGGTGAACGATTGAAGGGTTTGGAAAAGACGCTAGAGGAGAAGTGCGGGAAAGGAATTTGAAAACGACGAAAATTTATTGCTTTTGTTTTGTAGCGGGAAAATTAACAAATGGAATGGTGAATAGCTTGGCGAGACAGCTGCAAGACATTAGCCGTCACATGTATTGGTGGAGGGCGGAATTTGTGGGGTAATTACCAGCGCCTTCTGCCACTGAGGGGCGGATTCAATCCCCGGCCAATTCATGTGGAATTTGTGGTCGATCAAGTGAGCTGTCGGCATGGTTGTTGTTTTTTGGAGGGGGGGGTCTCCCGTTTCCTCTGCCTCTGATTCCACCCTTTCTCCATCATTCACCTCATCATCACCGCTATCATGTACTTATTGTGTCACTCTTAGGCCGCAAATGACATGATAGTTGAAAGGCCCCCTAAGCCTCAATAAATAAATATTCTTATCGATAAATAAATTCTTTGACGTAAGAAAGAAAGAAATCTGACAACTGACGAGAATATATACGTTTGTTGTTTTTTTGCCTACTTCTTGCATTTGGGGCAAAAGGGAGACATTCTCAGAATTTATCACTTCGTCCAACATAATTCTGTAATCTCTCTACAAAAAGTTAAAACTAACGTCCCGTTAAGATAAGTTCTACCGGACGTGACACAAACCGAAGGGGTGTGAGAAACTACTTTTGTACCTCAGGCTGTGGCAAGCGAAGAGTCGTGGCTAATACAGAAAATGAGATTACATAAACATACAGTGTATGTGAATGGTTGTGTTGTTAATGTGCGATTGATATTCACACCTGGCATTATAACTAACATGGAACAATAAATTGTCAGATATTTTAAATTCTGAAACGGCCTCGTCTTCGAAGAAAAAGTTTTACCGAATCCCTATAGACGCTTTGGATGTAATCTCGCAGACAGATCCAGGGAGTAGGCACGGGTCCCTTGCCATATCCCACAATGGCAATTTTTTGTATTTTTTAAATTTGTTCAAAATAATTACCGTATGTAGTTCCCACGATATCCAAAGCAGTCTCCCCATTATGAATATAATCATTTTGCATTTACTAACAATTACGAATAATATTATTTCAAAAATATTTATAGCGGGACTTGCGGGAATTGAAAATACCCCCCTCCGAAATACTTTCTGAATCCGCCCCTATATTTTCAAGGTTTACTACTAAATCAAACCTAACTTCTGTGCCAAAACGTACCTACCTGTGATTATTAAGATATCCTGATGAACACAATTAAAAATAGTTAATTGTCCACATCCATGGGCTTACTGGCTAGAAATGTAATTAACTAATGCGTTTTAACGTTTTTTGTAATGTTTTGGGACTGAATTACACAGGCGCTGTCTGGAGGAGACTTCTAGCGGCCGGCTGCTCTGATCAGTAGTTTTGCGTGGTTTCTCCGATCAACACCAGGCAAATGCCGGAGCAGTATCCTAACAAGCGGGCCACGGACCGCGCGCGATCTTTCCTTCCTCTTCCTTGTCCTATCCTCTCCCCTTACATACACACACTTACATTAACATCCACTACACTACCACATATTCCGAGAGACCGGTCGGGAGCTTCGAACTTGTCCCGGCTGGGGCGGTGCCCCGCTGGTGGGAGAGTCCTTGTTAGGGGGAAACCCCACTAGCCGACGGTAGGTCGACGCCGGATCTCGCCATACAGTGTGGGAAGATCACCAACTCTTGAGGAAAAAAGCATGCACTACACTTTCGGGACTAATGACTTTAGCTGTTGACGCACCCGGAATCACTAACAACCAACCAACCATCCTCATTTAGGCCTGGGGTTCTTTTTTAATATCGCTCATATGCCTCATGGAACAACTCGCCTCTTTTCCTCGAAGGAAGGCAAACAAAGGATTGCTCTGTAAAACCCACAATTTCGATCGATTTCGAACTCGTGAACTCGGGTGAAAATTGTTCCACCATCGTAGAAATAGGAATCATACATTACGAAAAATTTGGGGAAAAGGTCGCAGATATGAAAAGTATACTGATTTAATTTGTCTGTAGAGTTTTTGTACAAATCTTTAATTCAAATGCAAAATAAATACATTGAATAATATCCTGATTGTTCATGGCGTTGTGCATTTTTCATCTCATTTTTATTAATAATGAGATTGGAAACTGCCATTCCAGGAAAATATGGCTCTAATATAGTTAATATAATAAGTTTTTTGTCAATTTTCGTGATGCTAATTAATACTTTGGGTTTGCACTTTGACTTGAAGAAGGGATAGTCACGTGAAATAAGGTTGGTATGTTAGTGTTTCCGACGTGTTTCGAAGCGATGGCACCGTGACGATGGCAGTGGTTTACACGTCCCTACTCTACAGCCCACAACCGCCCCTCCGAAGCGCCGCCACGCCGTCCCGCCCCCGCTCGCGGGCCCCAGGTGCCGCCACTGTCAGGGAATATTAGACTGGCCAGGCGCGGGCCGCCGCGCCCCCTGCCATACAAATCACCGGCGACCGTTGCCTTCCCCAGCCTGGTCCCCTATCCCTTCGCTCTGTGCGTTCCGCTCAGGCAGCCACCGGGAGCGGGGGCGGGGGCGGGGGCAGGCGATTCTCGCGACCGCGCCGTTGTCCCTCCCGAGGACACATTATTAGCCGCGCCGAAAGTGGCCCGGACCCTTGGCCGCGGCCCCTCTCCACACCCTCCACCCTCAACAGCGGGCTGCTCCCGCAACCTCCTCTCGGTGGCTCTGCGGCGGGCCGCCTACCCGGCAAATCACTGACACGGAACGCTCATTTACGTGGCTCAATGATTCAGGCTGCGCCTAATTGACGGGGAGATAGAAGGAAACTACGGCACGCTACTGTTGCCGTCGTACTGTCGCCCTTCCCCTCCCCCCGCCCCACCGTTACCTCTTTACATCTTCCGAGAACTTCAGACCGCTGGTGGACGAGTGTGTGTATTGGCAGAATGAAGAGACAGGAGAACATGCGTAAAAGCGAAAAAAATATTCCACAGTGCTGGGAAACGCACATAAAATTATAGGATCAAAACGGTGAAGATTTTCCATGAAATATTAATATTTTTCGGACCCTGATCTGTCATCGTATCGTCTGAAGTTTCATATTTCACGCAGGTATTCACCATTTATTCACATTCTTAACATAGGAGGGTCGATCAGAAAGTAATGTCCCACATTTTCCCCTTCATACAATAATAAAGATAGACAGTTGTAGTTGTTAACCTTTTAAAGTTTCGTATTTCCAGCGTTAGTGTACGAAGTTTCAAATATCTCCTACAGATGGCAGTTCCTTAACGAACTATTAAATTGGCGGTTGAAGACGACGAACGTTACAAACAGCAAGCTGTGATTGAGTTCCTCGTTGCGGAGAAGGAAACTGTTTGAACATCCTCAAACGCTTGTGTACAGTTTTTGGCATCTCTGCTGTCACTAGGAATACCGTTGGGCGTTTGGGTAAACGAATTAGAGCTTTGGGAAGTGAAGAATGCGATATCCATGATTTGCCGCGCACCGGGCATCCCACCACAACGACGAGTCCCGACATGCTGATCACTGTCTTTTGGGATATTGATGGTATCGTTCATGTTAATGTTATCCCCAAAGGCAGTACCATCAATTCAAATTCTTACATTAACTCTCTGAATAGCGCAATGAAGCATTCTCCGCTAGATTAATCTCTGAAGAGTTGTGCACAAAGCTCTCTTGCACAGTAGCGCACGCCTACACACGTATCGCAACAAGAGAAGCACCGGAAAAGATGGCCTGTGCTTCCCTATCTACCATACATTCCCTATTTAGCTCCCTACGATTTCCATCTCTTTGAGTCACTGAAAAACTTTCTGAGGAATCATTGGAGAAGACCCGAAGTGAAGGAAAGACAACGCCGTCAGGACTTGGTACCGGCAAGGTGTGCACGCCCTTGTTTTACTCTTGCGCAAGGCTGTTCAAGTCGATGGAAGTTATGTCGAAAATAGAGCCAGTAGAAAAACCATGTATTAATATTCTGTGCAAATTTCATGTTCCCTGAAAACAACACTATTTTGAAAGTTTTCAGTGTTGTTTTCATGTAATATTTTGCGCTTTTGAGGACTAGATAACGTTTATAAATGTAGAATATAATTTACGTTCCAATGTATCTGTTTACGCGTTGTGTTCCGTGTAAGAGAACTCACTCTGGGCCAACAGGGTATTTTTCACAGTTTGCGAAGGTTGTTAAAACAATAAGAATTAATAGTTGTGTGACAATAGAGATTTATTTTTGTGATTCTCAACCTGATGCCCATTTTCTAAGGGAAAGAAGAACGAGAGCAGTGTAGAGTTTTCTTTTTCGTATGTTGATTTTCAAGCTGTAAAATCTATTAAAACAATATTTAGTATAATTTTGATTAACCACTTCCACGACGAATTCCCGTCCTTACTGTTTGTAATTTTTTTCGCTAAATAACTAAGATTCTCTGGTGATAAATTATGTCCGTACGTCTTTCATGTGTCTGGATAACATTTCTCTGTAGATGTGCATTAGCAGTCTTTATAGAGTACGTGGGTGTATATACCCCTTCTGTCCCATTGGCATCTAAAGGATGACGCAGGGCTGGAGCGGTTGAGAACATCTGGCGCGAGGAGTGACTACATCCACAGTCTTCTTGGTACTGAAACAAGACAATCCCGCGCAGAGGTGACAATGTTGGCCCGCTCGGGAGGTCTGATGAAGTTCCCTTCTCTGCGAGATGGAGCTGCGCCCCGCCCCTCTGGATGTGGGGTCGGGGTCGGGAGCCAGAGCCGGAGCGGGGGTGGCGGCGGGGGCGAAGGCCAGGGGTTGGTTTGCGCCTGGCGCGGAGGTGGCGGCCGGGATGAATAGTAATCGACCGCTGGAGGTGCGCTTCAAGTGGCGTGATTCCAGCCCCGGGGACGACGCAGAGTGGAGAGGAGTTGAGCGGCAGCTGTTGTGTGTGGAGCAAGATAGGGCTGGCAACGCCCATGTGACGCCGGGTTTTACTTTCTCCTGTTCGTAGTACTCAGAACCTTCTGCAATACTGCTAAAAATTGATCTTGGCATTTTGACTATAATAAAGGTTTGGGGGTTCCTGATTCTGAAAAATTATTTATTTTTACAAAAGACGTTCGTCTGTTTGGAAACAACACTAGCGCCTAATCTATACATGAGATTCTCACCAAATTTATTTTCTAGATGTACCTGGTGATGTCGCGGCATCTCGAATTTGAAACGGTTCTTTTAATGTTCGGAGGCTTTTTCCATGAAACATTTTCGAAATGTCCCCAAACATTACTTCACTTTTACTTTCTCACATACAGCATACGTAGTTTAGAGAACGCTTTATATTTCTGCAGCAAAAGCGGCAATTTTTCGTCCGAAAAATTCGTTTTGTTATTCCGTGCTCGAAAAAGTGGATGTTCGTATATGCAATAAATTACTTCCTTAAACGTGGTCTGTAACCAGTGTCTCCGTTTCTTGTGTCCATGATACCGAAAAAATGGTTTACAGCAAATCGCCTGTCTGTGAACAACGCTAGTGGATAAACAGTGTACAGAAATTTCAGGAAATTTATATTCCCCAATCGATCTGGCTGATGAAGGGAATCGAATACTTTGATTGATGAAGCGAATCGATGCTTCTTGAATTCGAATCGAATACTCTGATTTTTGGGGTATGAACCCTCAACAATTTGTTTACACAAATATGACTCCAAATTGTTTGTTTAATTTTTTCTGTTACTACAAAAACGCTTATAAAAATGTCTCACACTCGTCACATGTCTCACATTCATTAATTATCTGAATTGTCGAAAATTGCAAAAAAATTTTTTCTATGTCTTTCTATAACTATAATTAAAGATGGATATTATTTTCAATCATTCTTTTTTCATACTCGTACCTAATTTCAATCATCAATCATTTCTACATGTTATGGGTCAATGAAGCAAACCCTCATTTTTCACTTAAAAGTCACTCATTACTCTTGTCCCCAATGTTTCATTACATTCTTGTTCTCAAAACAAACTCGGAATTATAGTTTCTATACGCGTCGATCTGTGTAGTTAAAGCGAGAGACTATGTTATAATAATACGTGTTGAGGACGTGTGGGAGGAAAGAATTGGAGTTGAGACAACAATACAGAAGAGCATTAGTTTCGCTTAATTATAACTATGTATAAATCTCTCAACTTTGGTTTCAAAACATAATAAAACAGAAGTTTGACAGTGTACTAGGTTGGTCATAGATTATGAAAACGGCCGTGGATAACTGTGTTTGCTGCCTATTTCCACTCTCAGTAATCACAGACAAGAATGAATGTCAGGAGACACAGAGTTCAGTGAAGGAAACAGCAATAGATTATTATTTCAACATGGAGAGCCTTTTGACGACAACTAGCTGCTGCGAAGTGAATCGGTTTACTGGGAAAGAAAATAGGAAGGTAAAGAGCACAGGAAAGGCGAGATAAGAGGGAAGAAGAGGGAAAGAGAGACAGGCAGTCCCTACAGGGGAAGACTAGTATATTTTTATACTGACGATCAGCAATATGTTTCATTGCCTATAGGCTACTTTATGGAAAGGATAGTAATTTCATCCCTCGAAAACACTTTCGGCCCCGAAAGGCAGGCTACGCATCACATGCCTCCACTTTGCTTCCGAGCGGCGGTCCACCACAAGCCACTAGAACCGCCGCCACCGTCACCGCCACCGCCACCGCCACCGCCACCGCCACCGCCACCGCCACCGCCACCGCCACCGCCACCGCCACCGCCACCGCCACCGCCACCGCCACCGCCACCGCCACCGCCACCGCCACCGCCACCGCCACCGCCACCGCCACCGCCGCCACCACCGCCGCCGCCGCCGCCGCCGCCGCCGCCACCGCCGCCGCCACCGCCACCGCCACCGCCACCACCGCCACCGCCACCACCACCGCCACCGCCACCGCCGCCGCCGCCGCCGCCGCCATCACTCCGGCCACCGCCACCCGCCCCAGCCCCCGCCTCTGCCGCCAAAGACTCCGTCAAACGCGCCTCGCGCACGGGCGTCTCCGGGACGTGTCCCTGGCGTCTTCAGAGCGCCTCCCCGCCCCGCGCTGCGCGGCGCCGCGCTGAGATAAATACGCGCGCCATCAAAGAAGCGCGCCGCCCGCGGGTGTCGCCCCGTTCACGACGCCATGTCGGTTCGCTGTCGAGGAGTTTGCTAATGTCCAATTAAAAGTTTCTCCACTTTAACGCCACTCACGTCCCGTTATGTTGTTGCCTTGCTGCCTCCTTGCCTGCTGCTTCCCGCTGACACTCGCGGTCTGGAGGCGACGCGCCACCCCTCCCCCTGCCCCTGCCCGTCCGCCGTGTCCCCGCCGCTCCCCTCCACGCGGAGCGCCGAAAGAGAGTCGCGGCGAATTCATCCGCCCGCCCTGCTACAGTGCGCTCGGCTCCGTATGAACTACCGATGGAGATGGATCAGGCCAACAGCTGTTCCCACTGAAGTGTTCCTGCCGGTGAGCCTAGGGTTCTAGTCCTGACGGTGGCGGATTTTCGACACCAGCTATAGAACTAAGTCGAATACAGCCGCCGACTGGAGGTGAATTCTAGCACACCGCTTCTCTGATTGCTAATATTCCGTGGTGTCTCCAAACAATACCAGGCGAGTGCCCAAGCACTTACTTAAAAATGGGCCACGGGCCCTGTGCGCTCTTTCCTTCATCATCCTTGTTCCGTTCTCTCTTTTGACACACACAATTAACATTTACACACCACACATATCTGGAGCTTAGAGCTTTTCCCGACTGGGGCGGAGACACATTGGCGGAGGTATCAGGTGGGGGAATCCCCATTAGCCGTGTAGGTCGGCGTTGGATTTCACGTTCTAGCGGGGGAGGAACATTACCATCTCTCGGGATATAATGTGTACTTACTGGAGTAATGACCATAGCAGTTGTCGCACCCGGAAGGAAAAAATAAAAAATCAGAAATCCACAAGAGATACTACTACGTGCTATTACAATACCCCTTTAAACATGCGCTTTCTGGAGAGAAGAGCAATTCGCGGTGTAGTGGAATCAAGTGGATTCATCAACTTCTACCACTGGGTACCGGCTATAAATTCGGGTCGATCCATTTAGAACTTGTGGTGGCAGAAGGTGTTTGGAATAGGTTTTCTCGGGATTCTCCCGTTTACCCTACCTCTCATGTCACTTGCTTCATCATTTAAATCGTATAATCATCACTTATTTGTCAAAATTATTCATTTCAGGCACAGGCGACTAAGTCTAGGATAAGGATCATATTGAGGAATAGCCGCCCGGTGGGGAGAAGCGACCCGAGACAAAGGCTGGACGTAATTAACTGCAACGCTAGATCATGCACTTCAAACCCCTTTCGCTCCATGTACAATGTGTAGTGAACAAAAAATGAGAGAAAACGGGTTTTCACGAAAAGATATCGTAACCCTGCCAGTCATTGCACCGATAGCTCTATTTCAATTCACTGATCTTCACGTATTTCCGATAATATCTCCTTTTAACGCAATTTTTAAAAATCATTATAGTTATGATTGGTTGGTCTTGGCCAATTTATCGCTAGCAAAAAATTTATTTCGAAGACTTAATTAATTTTGGAATTTGCATCTTACCCCTTGCATGGTAGACCGTCGATATCAAATGTACTAATCTTGCTACCTACGACTTATTATTAATGTTATTTCCTATGAGCTGGCGACAGGGATTTGCTAGGGACTCCAGTTTATTGTGGCATTATATTGGCTGCATCCTATTCATTCTTCTCTTTATTACCGGCATTTACTGTCTTTCCGTGCGTCTTATTTTTCATGTACGAGGGAGTTAAAATACGAATTTTTCGAATTATGATAAGTCCATTCATTTATATGACATGCATGGAATAAAGAAAAGTCCTAATTCTCTGAGACTGACGAAGTGAAATTCTGTGTACATTTAAACATCGATTCCATTGTTTGAAATTGACTGACTAGTAACTCAGACTGGCATGAATTGATGCTATAATGATTCATCATGATCGAAAGTGTCAATAATGTTTCATTATCGACATCATTGCGCTTATGAGCTAACAATGTTCTTTTCGCACTCTGCACTCCAACTATCGTACCTTCGGTTGGATAAAGCTGTAATTCGCTGTAAGGTACCTATCCATTTATTTCGTCTCAAGATTTGATGATAATAAATAAATCATTCTGAAAGGTAATTTGAAGCTTTTTCATATTGCCACAAACTCGTGGATTGATTGTATTCCGGGGATGCGTTAAAATGTACGTAAAATAATGATATTCATTAATGCTGTCAACTGATGTTGAATCGTGCACGGAAATAATTGTACTCAATGAAGTCTAGTGGAACATTTATACTGAAAATGCATTCTTATTTTCAGGTGGGAAAATTATCGAGAATATTCAATCACAACAATGCGCCGGAATCATACAATGTGATGTTCTTGAGAATGTCTTTTCTTCAAGGATAAATTCAATCCTCTTTTTAATCCTGAATAAATAGAAATACGGTTTTCTTTTTGGACACCTTAAACCTATTTACTTTCATACTAATATCTTTTCTCATTTTGAATTGCATGCTACAACCTTTAAAATATGTTTACGAGGCAGTTACAATTTCTATTTATATAGTCCCATTTTCCGAACATTGATCCGTGTTACTCGGGCATCCACAGTGTTGGAAAATCCAGTGGTTGAAGAATACGTTACAATTTAGCTCAGCTCCGTGTCGCGCGCGCGCGCACACACACACACACACACACACACACACACACACACACACACACACACACACACACACACATACAAAAACTGCTCCCATCTAAACGGCTCAGCAATAGACGGCGAGGAAAGTTCCCTGGCTTTCGGGCGTCCCCTCGTATCCCCAACGTCTCCTCGGGCGACGATGGTCTCTTTTACGATTGTATTCGAATTCGCCGTGTGTTGATCTCTGTTTCAAAATCAATGCCTGTGCTTTTCCGTACCTTTCGCGTCGATCTTTGCCCCCTCCCCTCGCCCCCCCCCCTTTCCACCTCCTCCTTCGTTCTCGGCCTTGGGCGCCGCGCGCAGATACGGAGAGGTGACGGCGTCGCTTGTTCCACACATCGATGTATGCTACGTGCGTCTCATTTATTTCAGTGCCTGTCCCTTCTCGAAGGGCGATACTGCCGAATTCGAGGAGCCCCTTCGACTCGGCGGCGGGGCTTCATTTGAATATAGGCGCGAGACCCGCATGTGAGCAACGGCCCCGAAGCAGCGCCGTGCCCTGCCGTGCCGTGCCGTGCCGTGCCGCGCCGTGCTGCGCCGCGCCGCACGCATGCGAAAACAACGCGAAGCCAGGCCTCGGGCCGAAGAAGCTCCAAAACTTCCCTGTTGCGCCTGCGCAACATCCCTCGACCGCCCGCCCCGCGGAGCAGTAAATGAAATATTGGCTTCCTTCGATCTGTCTGCTCGGCAGTTTTGCAGCTTACTTTCTGGAAGCTACTTTTGAATTTCTGCAGCTCGGCAAGCCACTTTTGTCGTTTGTCTATTGACAGATGCTTCAGTGATATAGAGCACGAATATTAGATTTGAGTTTTTCGAAGAAGAAAAATGACGTGTCCAGATCTCTCTCTTTATGAAGGAAGTGGAGTGTCTGATAGCGATTAGCTCTGATCTCTTAGGGTAAGTTTTCGGAAGTCTGCATTTATACATAGATATTGATTTTTTTGTTGCTTTTTTGTTGATTTTACGCAAAAATTCCGTCAGATAGCATCTTAGATAGTCTCTTTTTGGAATTTGAGTGGTTGTCGGGTTTTAAAAACTTTAATAATATTTCTCTCTCTCTTTCTCTATCTTTATTTCTCTCTCTTTATTTCTTTCTCTCTCGCTAGCTCGCTCTCTCGTTTCATATTTCTGTCTTCACACTCTCGCATTTATGGGATCACACGACCATGCAAACTAATATGGAAGTAAGAGAATGTACTATTTCTCGGCTTTATTATTTTCTAGTGATATGGAATTAAAAGACAATAAACTTAGACTTCTGAATAGGAGAGCTTAACATCGTATGTTATGAAACATTTGTTCCCATTACAACAAATGCAATTTTTAATGTTAATTTTAAACGTGTTCTGTTATGTTCAATATAAATATTCGTGCAAAGAAACAATAATTGTTTGCAAATTCGACGAGCGTGTATGGCGCACGATGCTCTCAAAGCAGCGAAGCCAGCGTTCACGGCGTCTAGGTATTTCGCGGAGGATGAAGTGCAGTAGCAGATTACTCAATTTAGCAAAGAGCTTTCCGATTTCGAGGCCAGCTCTGTGGCCTGCTGTTGACAGTAGTGGATGACGCGCACTCGCCAATCTTCTCTGGAAGGTACGTCGCAAGTGCTCGGGTCGGCGCGCGGAAATCTCAAGGTACGAGCGCACGGCTGGAGCTGAGCCAGGCGCGGGCGGGGCCGTGGAGTGGGCCGGCGCGGGTCCTTAAAAGCAGTCCTTCTGGCGGGGACGCCGACTCCGCCAGCCGCGCACGTTAAATAATATACATACTCCACCGATGTAGGGCCCGGGACGACGTAGGGGCGGCGGCGCGGGGGCCGGGGGCGGCAGCGGACGCACGAGGAGGCAGCGACAGCGGCAGCCGCTGCAACGACGCAGCGCCGGCTCTCGGCTTCCCGCCCGCACTTGCCTCTTATTCTTCCCGCTCCCTCTAGCACCGGCCGCGACTTCGCTTTCGATCTCTGTCGCTCGTACGGACTGGTACTCCCGTTCTTTCTTTTTGTAGGTTTTATTTTAGCATTTTTACCGCGCGTCCGTTGCATTTCTCTCCCTGCTGAACGTGTCCCTGCCCACTGGCCCGTGTGCTGTCTGGGGCTTGGCACGACAGTTTTTACGTTCAGCTTGCCCGCGTTTTACTCACACTCCTTTGCAAGATATCCACTTATTCCCTTACCTACGCCGTCACCGACCTGTCAGTGAATATACATATTCCTCTTGATGTTGGCACCGCTGTACCAAGCACTCTCCAATTAATTCTATCTCGTTGGACTTTCATCTCAGACCCCCACGCCAGTACTAGTCTGCGACCCGCCTCCTCAGGATCGCTTCCTCACGGCCTATCTCAACTCGAGGTCTTCCTTGCACATCCGTCTCCGTGCAGCGCGGCGTCTTCACCCGCTCACATTCTTACCTCCGGCTCGTCTCGCCTCGCCTCGCATCGCCTCGCCTCTCGCTCTTCGCTCTCCAACTTGTGCTTCCGCCGGCGCTCCCCGCTGCCCCGCCTCTCGCCCGACTAGAGGCAAGCAGAGACCAGCGCAGGCATGCAGAATTCATCAGGCTTCTTCCCATAGGCCACCCCAACTAGATTTCCTGCGCTCTCTTCGGTGCGCCACGCTACGACTGACTTTTTAACGAGCACGCGAATATCCGAAAGAATTCGGAGCTGCGGGCGCGCGCGCACGCGCCTTCGGCTCAGGTCGCACACTCCCTGCAGCCTCCGCGCCACTCGCGCCACTCCACGCTGCCCCGCCCCGCCCCGCCCCGCCCCGCCCCGCCCCGCCCCGCCCCGCCCCGCCCCGCCCCGCCCCGCCCCGCCCCGCCCCGCCCCCGCGCGTCGGAATCGCCGCCGCGAATAATTTAGCGGACTAGGACGCTCGCCATGCCAGTCCCTCCGTCACAGGGACAGCCAGACCCCCACCATTTCGGGAAATGCTGTCGTTTGAAAGTGCGTCAGAATGCCCCTTGAAGACGGTCGACACGTTCGCTTCCACCGCTACCGGCGTCCGCGATGTCGAAGGCGTCATATGTGAACGCTGCCAAAGGTCCAGTTGTGGCCACCTTATTGCTTTCAGTTGTCTCGAGGTTCGGAATTCTAAAATCGTTGCCCCTTCGATGTAATTTACACAGCTTTAAACTGAGAATGTTTCACATTATTTCAGGAATCCAACCAGTATAGTATTCGACATGCCTAACGTTTTAATCTACCGATGGTGACGAGATAGCTGAGCATCATTTCACGACCTACTGCGTGTAATACATTCCAGTGTTCTTCAAACAAACCTGTCAGGAGATTCAGATCGTCTAATACAAGACTTCATATGTTCAATCTCCTACACCAAACGAAATCGTATTCAAATGTAAGCAGTATTCCGTTACTCTAAAACCTAATCACCTTGTATGAGTCAAAGTAGATTACTCGTTCATTGTACTAAAGTGTCAGTCGATGATTTCTAGGGTTAGATTGGAAACCTGTGGCCCAAAATGTGAATTCTGTTCCTGTTCCTATTCTTTGGCTCGACGGCTCGCTACTGGCCTTGGCCAACCAGCGATGACCCAGCCTCTCGGCCATGGAATAAGGAGTTCGTGTGGTTAGCACGAAGACATCCCTTTACCATGTATACTGATCTTAATAACCGTAGGGTGGGCTTTCTCATCGTCACTCAACAATAGATATGTGCAATTTGGAAATTAATACGTAAGTTTCTAATAGTTCATACAATTTATCTCGTCTCTCTTAGTCATAATCTCATGTGATTACGTACGATTATATTTACGATTGGTCAAAATGATGAAATAATTTTTGAAACTTTCATGAGTTGAATTAAATAATTTTCGTTCGTCATTTGAAATTCCTAGTCTAAAATAGATAACAAATTATGTTAAAGTTATTCTCTTTCAAAAATGGTTCGATAAAATTTAGAAACGCAATAGAGCTGATTTCTTGCTATCTTACTAAGTATATGTATTTAAATCAAATATTATTGACAATAAATGTTTGTTAGTATCTAGTTGATTAATGTCTACACTGTCAGAAATTTCTGCATTACTTATAATGTAAAAGTACATATACGTAAATAAAATTTAATGTACACGTACGGCAATCTTAATGTACGTGTACATTAAATTTAAGGTACGTGTACAATTCAATTTAGTGTACACAAATAAGTTAACAGTCGTACATTAAATTTACATTGATTTTAATTTAAGCATTAAAGGGTTCCCACGGATAAGATGGTAAAAAGTTATTCTAAACCAAATGACTTATAAGTGGTTACATTATAATTCTAATATAAAAATAATATTTTTGAAAGCTTTCTTAGTCCCCGGCCTACCACTCACACCCCTCTACAGCGAAAAACGTGTTTTTTAATTGTAATTTTTTAACACGATTTTATCTGCCTGAAAAATATGTAGATATAGATATTTATTTCTGTAGGTAGGTATATACAACCTGGTGGCAGAACACTCCAATTTACATATTACAAATATGAATATTAACTTTAAATTACTTAACAATGTAACATTAAATTACTTAACAATGTAACATTAAATTATTTAAAGACATAATAATTACAATAATAGCGTTAACTACATTTTATGGCTGATCTGCACCGTTATTTTAAACTATTAAATACAAGACTACACGAATTTTTAATTACACTTCACTTTCATTTCACTTCACTTCACAACATTTGAAATTCACTTCTCTTTCTACTTCTATACTGCACTACACTGCACAATACGTTACCACACTTCAATACAATACCATGCAATTCAATGCAGTAAATGATAAATAAGAAAAAAATTATACAATCAGAAAAATATTTCGTGATTTTTTCTCAGACTCATATTATTAATAATAATAATAATAATAATAATAATAATAATAATAATAATAATAATAATAATAATAATAATAATAATATAAATGTTATGAATAATTTTGGCGTCGCGATCGAAGTGTGTGGAACGGGTCATGACAATATATTTATTTGAGAGAGGAAGTTCCACATATCATGTGCACTTGCTTGGGCTGTGAATGTAAATTAACCCGGGAGTACCTTTTAATTGCGTTTTTGGTGCGCAACCACGTAACGTGGAGCGTCAACGCGGCCTTCCTCCCGCTGCAGCCTGCACCACGTCCGGGCCCGTTCGCTGACCACGCGCGGGTGTACTTGGCTACGAAACCAGTTCACGCGATTATTTGTTTTGACAGCGGTTGGCGAACGTGTTGTTCCGAAAGCTCTCCGACCCCTCATACAGCTCTCTTTTTTTTCAATTCAGTTTGTATATGTGCGTTTATTCAGAAACAGTATTTAGTCGCGTGTTTTCATTCTGTGCTGACATGGCATGAACTGGAGTGGGTAATTATATTCCGTGTATGGCTACATTTAGTTATTGACAAATGGCGGTTGCAGACTTCAGATTTCGTTTGTTTTCCTGTGGTAATTTATTAATTTGCAGTTCTTGTTTTCTCACCCGCGGGTGACCGCATTGGTCAGTTACAAATGTTAAGTTTTTCGAGAACAAACGCGCTGGCCGAGGGCTGTATGTCCCAAGGGTAAGAATGCTGAATGCGTTGGATTTGATTGATTCGATGGTCTCTGCAGAACTCAAGACCAATTAGACGGTAGTTTTAGAGAAAAATGTAGTGTAGTTCAAACTTGTCTGCATAGTGTAATTTACTTTGATATTTGACATTTATCATAATTAGAATATTAATTAACAGTACAAATTTGCTCACAGAAACTAAATAACAGGTTATTCCTCATTTTTAATTTAAACCAGTTACTTGAAAGTGCTGTTTGTTTAATATTATACTTCATAATTACTCGGATCTTTTGTTATAGTATACGAATATTGTAAGTGTAATGTTACATAGCGGATTTAAGAACTTGAATAAATGAAGTAATCAAATTATTTCGACTACGTTTTGTTTGCTTCCTTTATCCTGTTGTGTAAATAAATAAAAAGGCTGTTTTCTTTGAAATAGGTTTCGTTCCAACTCATTGAATTTATAATTTATGAATGGTGGCCTCTGTTGATCATGGTGGGAGGAAATCTCTGTCGGATCCATTGTTTACTTTCCTGTGCAGCTCTCGTGATTTTTCGTCTCAAAGGTACGCTAGTGCTTCCGACATTCGTAGAAGTGCATCGCCATGAACGGTAGAGCGCACTAGGACAGAAATGTAGCTTCACTATGCGCAAGTTTTCTTGAGCTCTCTTTTTGCTAGTTGTGGTAGAAATAGAGCCGGGTATGAGGGTTGCTACATTGTTAGCAATACTATTAAATTAAAACTGTTTGATTACCGATGCAAATAAGCTTTCTACAACTCGGAAGCGGACATTTCTAATTTCCAAACGATGCTAACCTCACTTTGTTGGCACTTTTATTCAACTATCCTAATGGGAGAGAAAGAGATTCTGGAACTCAAGAAAACCTGCTCAGATTATATTTCTTCCCAGTACGTCACATAAGTTTTTAATGCTTTTTGGCGAAAATAAATCTAACTCAAAATCAAAATAGTAGATCTAGGCACGTTTTGTGTATCATTCATTATCAGAAAATGCTGTCATTCCATTCCGGTCCACATTTCTGACGTGTTTATTCCATTGACACATGTCCGTGCACTGGTGCATTTCTAGCGCATCCACAGAGGGGGAGGGGATGCCATTGAGTCGTGGGGAGGGTAGGAATGTGAATAAATGATTTACGGGGAGTGATGTCCCGTGAACCAATAGGTACACAATTGCAAGAAGACTAACTACAATATTTTTCTGCGATCAAAAGACGCACTTCTGTAGAAATAAAAATTAAAGTTGGTAAATGTACTGAAAAATTAACTTTTATTTTCTATAATATGTTTCAGTCATATTTCCAATGGTTATTTACTCTCTTTAGAGTGTCAAACGTATCAAAAATCTCCTCAAAAGCAAAAATTTACTCTCCGCGCTGTCATTCGAACTGAGGGTCTGTCATTCGCGCTGTCATTCGAACTGAAGTGTTAGCACGTCACCGTACCACGTCATTTTTTCGATACCAAGCTCCTACGGAAGTGCGTATTAAGGCGATATGTAAAAAGAGGAGAACAATGAGCGGTCTGATGACGCAATGTAGAAGTGGATTGCGTCTTACGCAGAAAATTCGGGACCGGGACCTACAGCGGATTACGATTTGAACGGTTGAACGGGCGTTGCTTTTAGTTGAAATTTTCATATATTTAGATGAATAATATGGGATCCATTATATCGTCTCTCTCGCGTTCTTTAACGAGATCTTTTTGTATTTCTCCATGATACTGAACACAAGCCCACGCAGTGGCGATACCTAGTTTTTTGATGGCTTCCTTCGTCAAATATTCGACAACACTTTTAATTGTTTTATTTCGATTTTCTTCATTTACATTTTTTCCACTTAAAGCAATTCTATGAAGTTACATTGACAGGGTGCGGAGGCTGCAAATCCGCAACCAGATTACTTCGGTTTGCTTGTAGATAGCGATTTTCCAAACACGAAGTGAATGCGAGAGTAATGAGGTGGGGCAGGAGAAGTGATGCTTAAGGCTGATGCTGATAATGATGGAAATGTGGTGGTTTGTAAGGTAGAATCATTATCTCGAGAAAAAACTGCCGGAAACCGTTTAGTCCACCACAAATTTCACATGAAGAGACCAGGATTTGAACCCAGCACCCCGAGGTGGAAGACGTGGACACTGGTATGGTAATAAAATTAGTGGTACTACAACAGCATTTACGTTCTCGTATTATATATAACAGCCACGCTATATTATATTACTATATGACCTTGCAAAACTTTACTCTCCTTAAAAGCAAAAATTTACTCTCCGCGCTGTCAATCGAACTGAGGGTCTAAAGTGTTAGCACGTTACCGTACCACGTCATTTTTTCGATACCACGCTCCCACGAAAGTACGTATTAAGGCGATATGTAAAAAGAGGAAAACAGTGAGCGGTCTAATGACGCAATGTAGAAGTGGATTGCGTCTTATGCAGAAAATTCGGGACCGGGACCTTCAGCGGATAACGATTGAAACAGTTGAATGGGCGTCGCTTTTAGATGGAATTTTCATGTATTTATTTATTTGAAAATATACGCCACCGTACGGGTTTAAATGGGTTTCACTGTATTCACGGGCTGTTGAATGATTATTATTTGGTGAAGGTTGGTTCAGGTTATGCTATGTGCATAATTTTCAGGAAAGCAGTTACACGGTTAATGAACGTAATAACTTTTAATTAAAGGATCACTAGAAGTCTGCATGAATACAAAGTATACACAGTCTTCATCTTCACTCTAGAATACACTGTTCTTTAAGCTTAATGAATCTTGCAACCTGTTCAAAAGTTACATGTATGTTATAACTTTTACAACATTTCTACAGTATATTTCCAACTTATCAAAACAAGTCTGCATTATTCATCACATCGTAGCGTCATTTAGATAAATTCACGTCTTCGCGGGCAACTGTCCCTGTTCAACGGCTAATTGTCACGATAAGCGTGAACTCCTCCTACGTTCTGATTGCGATCGAATTTTAACGTGTGGGGCGCTACTACACAACGGCACCTCTGCTTGTTACGGGAATAGGCTGATGCAACCGACGCTCGGCGTCGCGGCCCTCGAAATCTAACGTCCCGAGCCAAGGGCAATGTGTTTTTGGTACCCTTGATGAATGCGAAAAACGATACACTTCAATTCTCGGTATGTGCGGGTTTATTGTAATTTTTATGAGAACTACGGAAATGTATTTTATGCAAAATTTTGCCTTTTCTCGCGAGAGTATTTATTTTGTACGAAAACAACAACATATTTTCATATTAGCGTTCCTTCTTGTGTATGAATTCATCCTCTTATACGTCTTGAATTATACCAAGGTAATTCAATACACGCCGACCTGGATGGCCGAGGTGGTTAAGAGCGATTACCGACTCAGCGCTTCGGTCCGAAGGGTCGGAGGTTCGAGTCCCGCCTTGGGCATGGCTGTTTGTCCCTTGACTTTGTGTGTGTGTGTGTGTGTGTGTGTGTGTGTGTGTGTGTGTGTTGTCGCGGAGGGCCTCGCGTTCTGCTGACCCCAGATCAGAGGAGCCCGCAAGTTTTTGTCTAGTGTATGGTCGAATATGCGTCCCTTCGGGACGTAAAGGGCAACCGGCTGTCGGCTGGATAAAAGCCCTAGGGAAAAAAATTCAATACACATTGAATGTCTTGAACTTGTTCATTTTTTGTGATGCAGTAAATGTTTTTCAATCCGTCTTTTCGCAGAATAAGAAGGTCTCTGCTACAAAAAATTAAAATGCAGTCTGTAGAACAACGACTCTTGGACATTGTATCCTAGACTCGATTAATATGCTTGCTTCTGATGAACAATTGCGGAGTGTCTGCGTAAGCGCGTATGCGCAATGCCACTTCTAAGGTTCCAGAAGCCAGTGCCGGAGATAGTTTTGGGCCCGGGGCACTGCTGAAACGTAGCCCCCCTCCCCCCAAATAAAATGTGAAGATGTATCAAGAAACTGTATGAGTTATTTTATTTCAACTAATAACAAAAATTGCGTTTAAAATAAAAGTTTTTGGAAATATATTTGAAATAATAAATATGAATTTCAGTAGAACCTATTTTAATGTTAACAACATTTTATTAATTTCATACAGTACTACTGTAATACCTATTCAAGATAAAAAAAATTAATTGAAAATTTATGAACTATATTTCATAAAAATTTCAATTCATTTTTTACTACTGTACCGCGACTTACGATAACTATCTTCTCGAGTTCTGATTTCTTTTTCATTTTGTATATTAATTTTTTTTTCTATCAGTTCCATCATCGGGTCCCTTGACTTGCGGGGCCCCAGGCGATCGCCCAGTGTGCCCATGCCTAGCGCCGGCACTGCCAGAAGCCACAGTGCGCGGGCGCGCCCTCCCTAAAACACCGAATTCGTTCGCCTAAATGAACATTAGAAATCGGGTCCAAATCCGTACATCCAATCGAAATGCGAGGATCACCGGTAACGACACAATAGAAGGGGAAGGGACAGCAATAAGCTTTTGCGCTTCCCGTCTCGGAAAGGGAAACGGCGGATCTACGTTCCTCCACCTCTTCTGCCCTCGTCATCTTGCGAGCGAGTGACCGAGGCCGAGGTCGCATTTCATTATCTATTTACTGTAGGTTTGAAAGGTTCAGATTGTCGAGAATGAAGAGAAGTCAGTTGGAGACGCATTGTTTAAGAAATTAGTATGTTCGTAGGTGCATTATTTCTTAGTTGGTTTGTAAATACAGTATAAGTTTGAAAAAAGTATCAAAGGTAGAGGGCGTCATATTGTGCGCATTCTCTTTTCCGTGTATTAATATTGTTACGAGAATAGGTGACTCACATTTTAGACTAAAAACTCAATGAAACTCTTAATATCTAATTATTCGACCATTATTCTTCGAATTTGTAAAACCAAATATTACGCATGCTAAACTGTCTGTGTGATTAAATATAATTTATAATGAAAAAGACACCAATATAAAAGCTTTAAAACTCCCGTGTCACGTTTATTTATGACAGTAAGGGACCTCAATTTCACGCTCTGCACCGATCTTTCCGACAATGTAGCTATGCCGCTGCTGCTGGTCACAGCATGAATACGTCGGTCGCCGTTGCGAGAGTGATGGAAAATACTCGTGGAAGCAAATCATTTCTTACAGTACAGAAATATTCAAAATAATTTTTAAATGTTATCTTTAAATTTATTTTCTTTTGTTTTTTCTTCTTTGCGGTTAGATTTGTCGCGGTACGCCCTTGAGCCATCTCAAGCTCGTGGCAGTCGGATAATGGCCAGTTAAAATGTAAGTAGTAAGGGGGAGACCACTGTACTGTAAAATTTTAGTGCGAATCTCCTGAAAATTTCGGGTTCGGGGAGAGCCAGCCCTCTATTCTTCCTTCTCGGCCGATGTATAATGCACCATTCGCTAGCGCGGTTGGTGGCGACTCGAAGTGGCACGGCGCACTCCACGCGGCCGCAGACCGCCCCCGTCACATATCAGGCTCGCGCTCTCGCGGTCGCGGTGGCGTCGGCGGTCTCCGCGCGCTCACGCCGCCCCCTTTGGCTTCCAACCCGCTCCGCCCGACCCCACCATCGTCTCCCCCCGCCCATTTCCCGCCCCGATTGAACCATCCTCTGCCCCGCCTCATCCCGCCCGGACCCGCCCAGCCTCGCCCCGTCTTTCCGCCCAGTCCCCGCACCGTCCGTCCCACTTCCCGTCCCACCCCCGCAGCCGCCACCACCCTTTCGCGCACAGCGGCGCCCGACTCTTATCCGCCCCTGCCCGGCCCCAAACCCCCTTGTCGGACCCCGCCCCCCTGCTCTGCTCCCGCCACCGCCGCGTCCAGCCCTCCCCCGAGGATAACGTTCTCACCGCAACGACAGCGCACTCCACCGCGGGGGGCCAAGCGAAAATCCTTGTCCTGCAAGTGCGGCCGGCTCTTGAGGACGCGTCGGGCGAGCGGTGTCGCCGCCGACACGCCGCGCTCATGCCACGGTCGCGAGCGACGCCGAGAGGTGAGGCTGGAGAGGCGTTGCGTGGCGACAATTCGGAGCTGTAGAAGGGGGACACACAGCCAGGAAAAAGGGGTGGGCTTTTACGTTGCGAGGATGAGTCGACTGGCTGACGGGAAAACAAGCTGTAGATCACGGATCGCGCAGATGGAAATCTGCAACCTACTTTGTACTGGGAAGCAGTAGTTTGATTCAGATGACGGCTGTTACAGCATTGCTCTGCACGAAAGCAACGGGAGTGAAATCGAATTTCTTAAAAATACGCATTCTTCGCTGTCCGGGAGACACCGGATTGTAGACATGGATGTCAACTTTTTGGTCGTACTGTGAGCAGCGCGAAATGTCGCTTTTGCTTCCGGCCTTGGAAGTTTACATCTCCTCTCGTAATGTGCTTCACCCCTGTAGTTGTTATGATATGTGTGAAGAGCACTTCTTTCTACATCACAAGTTTCATTAACTCAAATTGTTGACGAAATGGAAAATGGAAAATAAATCCCTGAAATGCAGATGCTTACGTCTTATGTAAAGTACTGTCCGAAGAAGAAAGGCAGTAAGTAACAGACAGCAGATTGTGTGTGTGTGTGTTTGAGAGAGAGAGGCAGAGAGAAAGTGACAGAGAGAGAGAGACAGAGAGAAAGAAAGAAAGAAAGAAAAAAGAAAGAAGAAAGAGTAATGTCACATGCGAGAAAGAATGCTGGATGGATTGTGCTGAGCTACATACAACCAGAGAATGAGTAGGCACATATATACGCTCAAGTAAAATGCGGAAGTCGACAGCACAAGAAGGAAAAAGTACAAATGAAAGGCGCGGGAGGTGGAGAGTTTGGGGAGTGGCAAATTACGGGAGTAGTGAAAAACGGGACGGTGAAGGAGCTGTCCCAAGACAGAATGAAAAGGAGCAGGATGGGGAAGTGCTTGACGGGGAAGGCAGGGACCCTGAATCTGGAGCCTAAGAAATGAGCAGAAAGGGAAAATGTCGCGGCGAGGAAGCGAGAGAAGAGAAGGAGCGGGATGATGATGCGATGGGCAAGTAAGGGAGAGAAGATACCAAGCGGGACCAAGGTGTGGGACTGGCAAGGGAAGAGATGCAGATTTCGCAACGCCCTTTCTTTAATGGGGCATTGCGAGGGAGAGGGAGGGCAGCGCGACCACCGTGGCCACGGCGCTGCCGCCCGCCTCCGTCCACCGCTCGCCATCACGCCCGCCCGCCTGGCTGGCTACCCACGCGCGTATATTTCGGGATAAAAGCACCCTAAGGAGAGCGTATTAAGCTTATAATTAACTAGATTAAAGGGCAGCGGTGCGCAGCCCGCGGCCGTGCGATGAGGCGAAGCGGCGCGCGCTGTCCCGCGCATTCTGCTCCCCTCCCCCTCCCTAACGTGCTCAACCAGCCCCCCTCCCCCTAACGGACCCTTTCGCGTCACTTTCGCCCCTCCCGCGCCGCCCGCGCTCTCTCCCACTGATAGGACCGGTAATTATCATCATATCGCGCAGGCGACGCTGCTTCCGATGGTGGCGGCTGCGGCGGCGAAGATACACCCCGAGGGCGGTGTCCTCGGCGGCCGCCCGGTCCTTTCGCCAGATACACCGAACGGCGCGACGGAGGGGCGCGGCGCAGCGGTGTCCGCGGGGTAATGGATGCGGCCATTAGGTCGCGTGTTAATGGTCGCAGAAAGAAACTTATCCTTCCGAGACATGAGTTGACTTCTCCGACGAACGCGGGTTGCTTTGTTCTTTTTTTTCGGAGGCCGTGGTGCGGAGTGCGCCGACCGGCGATGCAGAACGCTTGTCACCCTGCTTGCGATTTAAAAGAAGATGTACGTTTTCTCGGTGCAATAACTCGCGGTGGCAGGGGCGGGGCGGTGGGGGCGGGGCAGAGGAGGAGATGGAGGCGGGAGCGGCGGCTGTGCCACGGACGACGGAGCGCGAGCACGATCGATGTGCCCGCTGTTTGTGCACTTACGTGCATTATCGCAAAGGCGCCGCCTGTTGACGGAGAGGAGGACGCGGGGGATGAGGAATGGGGTGAGGACGGTGGGCGGCTGTGGCAGACGGTGGGGGGAGGCCGAGTGGCGCGGGGAGGACGACTCGCTAAGGGGGCCCCAAGCTCGCTCGCTCGCTCGCTCGCACGCGAGTGGATGAAAATTCAAGCATCCGCCCCCTGTGCCCGCTCTCGTTTGTCACGGAGCATTACGGACTTCATATGCGTAGTGGAAGGTTTTTTTTCTTTGCGTTTTCGGGCGCCCAGTACGAGGAGAAAATACTTAGAGCGTACCATTGTGCTGCGTTGTATGATTACGTTAAAATACTTTCGCTGAGAATTTGTGTACTAGAACATTGGCATAGCGCCGCTCTGACTGTATGCTCTCTCGCCAAGCACATTTTTTTCTCTGTGAAATCTGTCTTTGCGTCTCCCGTTTTTTGTGATGTTCTGCGTGTGTTTGTGTTCGTAAATGTGCGGAAAGAACATCTCAAGTTAGATAATGGCCATTAGTACGCATCGCGTAAAAATATTATTACCGCAATGATAAGCGATAGTGTTCCCATGTAACTCATTTTAATGAATAAGATTCTCCAGGAAACGTTTAAATCTTGCAAAGTTCACCCACCACTTCGCGGGAGCCTGAGAGATGTTGCTTACTATGACCTGTCTTCCTTTATCAGGCTGCTCAAGGATTCTTAGAAAACTTTTTATGAAAACCTCAGAACTTTCTTTAATCACAACAGCAGTATAAGTCACAGCATGGCTTCAGAAAAAGAAAACGAGTGGAAACGACAAGAGTTCTCTCTTGCATAATGTACTAATACTTTTGTCCAAAAATGTTGAGAACTGTAATCAAAACCCTTTTAAACTGTAAAAAAACTACAAAAGAAATCCGGAAAATTTTTCACAAAATGTTTACTCAAATAGTTGTGAAATATATTTGTAATTTCTTCACGTAAAATTACTCACTCTTTCATAGAAGTATATTCAGTAATATTTGTTGTAGGTACATCTTGATGGCCGCATTTAATAATTTCTTCTCATGATTGAAAAATGTATTCAACTTTTATGACGACTATTTCTTTTAGCACAGGCAAGTTTCGTAGGTCATCGAACATAATAATTTGAACTGATTGATGATTATTTATTTAAAAAGTTAATTTTTTCAGGACCTTGAGTTACACATTTAAAACTTACATTATATTATATTAAAGAAGGTTCTTGCAAAGAATTTCTGTTGACTATCTGTTAGATTCAGAATATTTATTACTCAAGTATATAATTCCAGAAAATTAATCTAAATATACTGAAACTCACGGTAGCAAGCGAAAGTTTTTTAATAAAATGACTAAGCACACTAAAAAATCATAATTTCATCTTCACTAATTCTTGATTTCGAAAAGAATATTCATCGTTTATATTGCTAATACCCTATGTTAATACTCGCAGGCGAACTGAAGTTGCTTCCGTGCTTTTTCAAAAATAAATAAGAACCCTCATGCGGTTTCCTTATCTCCTTCTCTGTAGGAGAGAGGAGGGGACAACCCCTCGAACAGCACTTTTTTTACGCGGCATTCGGATGAACGGACTATAGAAATAGTCATAATATTCACATAATTTATGAGTTTGAGCACCAGATGTGTCCTCCACAAAAATGTCCTGGCTAAGCTTCTTAAGCTTCGGCTTAGAACCCACAGCGAAAGGGGCTTCGTGTCATGAGGAAGGATTTTTGTTTCATTAAAATAAATATATTTTACACTGGGCACTTGTAGTAAATTATTGAATAGTAAAATTAACTTGAATACCTCATAAAACCCAAAATAGTATATAAGTAAACAATTTCACAAAAATATTTTCAAACGATATGATATACAGTAAAAATTGATTATTTTACTCTACGGTAATACTTTGTTAAAAACGAAAACACGTCAACCACACAAAATATAACTACCATGCGTGCCACAAACTAATTGCCTCAGCATCATATAGAACTCTTGATTCCAAAAGTTCTCTCCACTAATGAAGCAAATCTACTTTTAATATAGATAAAATATTCTCTTGTTTAGTTCAGAGTAACACGTTTTTACGGTACTTAAAGGATTCTTCCACACAGTTAAAATGTTTCGACATACATTTTTTCGAAATGTAAATACATTTTTCCCAAATGTAAATTTATAATTGATCACAATTGCTTCACTATAAACGAAAATTCCTTCTCGACCTCCGTTGTAGCAAAGTCGTTTTCCAAAATCCAGCCCCACACCGCAAAGGGGTGGGGCAGAAAGAAGCACGCAAAAGCAAGAAAAAAATAATTTAATGTTCCTTCCAAAGGGACGGGCCGAAAAAAGAGCGGGGGCGCGCGGCCGCAGCGGCGATTGGCGGTGGGCTGCGCGGCGTCGGCGGCGACGTCTGCATTTCAAATGTCGCGTTGTGAAATTATGTGGGCGGCGCGCGCGGCCAGCCCGCGTTTTCCGCTCCCGCGCCGCCGCCCAAAGGCACCGGAAATTGCCTCCGGCCCAGGGCGCAGGCGCGGGGCGGCGCGGGGACGTAGGGCCCGCTCGCCGAATCAGAGGGCCAGGCCGCGCGGTCACAGCGCAGACGGGCACCGGACCTCAGGGTGACCGGCGACCGGTCGCAACCCGCCGGCCGCTGTGCCCTCCTGGAAGCCAGCGCCGCGAAAAAAAAAAAGAAATTTCCACGCTACATGGAACCCGAGGAAAAAATTTCGAAAGAAGTTTTGGGCCACTCTTCGGAAAATTCAGACTTCAATATGTGGTAGTTGATGGTAGTCAACTTCATTTTCGGTTGATAATTTCAAATTCATTTTTAAATAATTATGTATCATTAATGACTGTGACGAATATAATTGACACTACTTCTGAATCTGTCATAACGAATATTTTGTCGTTTCCCGCTTCCTATTGGTTAAGTTGTCAAATTTTTCCTTTAGCTTCGCGGCGGCAATTATAGATTTTTTTTCTGTTAAAGACGTGTAGTTAACTGCTTGTAATGTGAAGTAAAGTTACAAACATACAAATGTATTTGATTAATTAAATTTTTCTTTGTCATGTATTGCATTGTATTTAAAGAACAACAGCTTTTAAATTAAACGTTCAATTACTAGACAATGTAGTAATTTCTCGTCACGTTACTTCTAGAAACTGGATGGAAACATTAAAACATCACACCATTTACTAATTTCTAGAAACATGCTCGTCGTTTCAGAGGAAATTTCCTTAATTACTTATGGGGATCGTGAGTTGTTTATTTGTATATAATTGCCTAAAATATATGTAGTACTTCAAAGTGATGAGTGAAAATTTACTAACCGGCTGTAATTAGTTCTGGTTTATTGAAAACAATCAAGTCTATAAAATTATTGCTGGTTTATTTGACCTTTTTAACAAGGTTTACAGGTTCACTTGGCCTCATGTTCAGCCATAATAAAAAATGTTAAAAAAGAGAACTAATAAATGTAATTTAATAAAGTATACAATCATTCTCTTTCCAAGAAGATTTACTATTTGTCTAGTTTTGCTGAAACTACATCAATATGTTGTTTTGAGCATTCGTATACGTAACTCAGATTTTCTCAACCGGAAGAAGGGGCGGTACAAACGAAAATTGGGACAATTTGGCGGTTAATATATGAAAAGTTGTTGGGCGTTTGCGTTTGTTTGATTTAAGGAAGTTCGAGGTGTTGATTTCAGAAAGAAAGTTTATGTACTTGTTTTCATACTGTTACATATGGTACGTGATGCCTAAATTTATTTGTATGTAGCACTATTACGCCTAAAATATTTAGAGGACCTTCTGCCAATGTTATTTGAAATCATCTTTATTTAGAAATATTAGTATTTCTCATATGTGCTAGAATTTGAAAACATCTCTGAGTAATTTGAAAGTGACTGACAACTCCAAGGATTGCTTTTTCTTAAGCATCCCTCTGTCTCTGTAAGTATTTCGATTGCAATTTCTACGGTTGGTACACCTCGATGCTACTTTCAGGACGAGAACGAAATGCGTACAAGTATTTGAATTTTTTTTTCAATTGGTTATTTAAGGTCGCATCAACATCTAGTTCATTAGTGACCACTATTGGTGTTGACGGTATGATACTATGAAGATGAAAGGATTTGGTGATGATAAGGGGGTTAAAGGACGAACACATGCCCGAGGCGGGACTCCAACCCGCAACCATTCGGTCCGAGATCACTACGACATTACTGCCTTAGCGATCTCGGCCTCCGGGCCGACTGAATTATTTTGTTTAGATATTTTAGGGACTCCAAACTTACAGTTTGCATGTGAAAAGATTATCTTTAAAATATTCGTGAAAAAATTGCACCAATGTGAAATGCGTTAAATTTCATGCATATTCGTGTTTGAAAATGAAATAAACTTTGTTATGTAATATTGATATTCATTTTTGATGTATAAATGTATAGTATATGCTAATTCGGTATACTATTATTAAAATTCATTACTTTATATTAACGGTAGTGTTAATAACTGGTCCTCGAATTCAAATCGTTTCAGTTTAAAAATATGCCAAAAAATTGTACGTGGTATTTTTGGATAAAAATATTCTTTGGTGGTGCATATTAGATGTTGATGCTGGAGGAAGTAAATAAATAGTGACTAATTCCGACATTTCACTAGTTCATACATTGGTTTCGTCAGGTTACTCACGTATAATTTGTTGATGCAGAAACTGTTGAATTTTCTGAATGTACTGGAAAATCCACTCGACTTCCAGCGTGTGATAACTATGCCAGTGGTCCGTTTGGCTGATTTACTTTATTCGAAAGCCATTATACAATTTCCCATAAACTCGCTCGTGCAGAAATCATGAAATAGACGCTAGTAACTGTCCAGTGTAACAGTCTAATAACAGAGTTGAGTTGCGGTTAATGTGCTGGCTTGGCAGTGCAAATGTCAATGTTTGACTTTATGGCCCATAGCATTGATTGCACACGTGTTCTCCTTGGGTTGTTTGATTTGTTGTCATGTGTTTCTAAAAAAAGATGCTGTATTTTTAGTTCTCAGCTCGTATGAAAAAACACTTGAATACTTTGTTGAAACATTCCTTGAATTTATATTCCACTATCTCAGTGATATACACGTAGGTATCAAACCGATTAGAAAAAAATCTAGCACTCATTATTTCTATTTAAATTATTTGGAGCACTAATTGTCTGGTTGAATGTGAATTTATTTTCAAAAAAATAGAAACGAATACAAATATCTGTATATTTAATGAAATTGAACTACATTTTTTTGCAATTATTAAGCAACAAACGTATTTATAAAGCAAATAAAGGAATTATATTTCTCATTATTCTAAATTGTGCCATTTATCGTAAGGACTGAGTAAAGTTATTGTCTAGAATATGTCACTGACACGCTGTTTAGTTGCCAATAATAATAATAATAATAATAATAATAATAATAATAATAATAATATAGATATTATCAATATAAATATTGATTCAGTCATATCACTACATACCACACTTTGTAATGTTTGAATTTTTGTCTCGCTGCCCTACCATTCAGTTAGTATTGCGTATTGTTGATTACGATAAATTGATTGCAAGCATTCTTCTTGCTGCCAATTAAAAACACAGATTCGTTTCCCAGGAATGTGAAACATTCTGAGTAAAATAAGTATAATGCGCTCACTTCCCTCGCTCCTTCTGTCGAATTTATAACAATTTCAACACGTTCACGCCAATCGAATCAGACGTTTGATCTCTGTTCTCCGAATAATATTTAACTCACTTGCATTTTACAGCATTTTTCTTATTTTCACCCCCACGACTTCTACAGAATCATTTCCTTCTCTTTCTCCGCCCCCTTTCCGCCATCCTCGTCGCGTTCTCATCGGAAAAAGAAGCAAACTCCTCCCGTCCCTTCTCCGCCTCCTCGCCCCAAAAGTGCCCTTTCCGATTACAAGCGGAGGCGAGTGATACGCGCGCCGTTTTCACCGTTTCAATTTCCGAGGACGCAACTATTCCCGGACGTCTCTTCCGCTCCCCCGCCCCGCCACACCCCCTCTCCCCACACCCCGGTGCCGCGGCAGAGTCTGTTGCTATCGATAATAAATTTGTCGGCCGCGCGCGCGCTTCCAGTTCGACGGCTACTGCCGCTGCCGCCGCCGCCGCCACCCACGCCGCCGACGCCGCCGACGCCGCCAGCGCGACGCCGCGGCGCGCCGCTGCGTTTGTCCTGCGTCACGACGCCTCTCCGCATCGATTGCGTGATCGGGTGCACGTGGCGTTGCATGGCGCTGTCTGGGCCGCCTGCCGCCGCAAAGGGCGTTGGCGGCTGCCGCCGTTGAAGCTTGCGTTGGGGTCTCGTAGAGTGGGACGTTGCTCCGGGACATGCCGAAGTGCTCGTCTCGGCGGATTTAAATTTTGGTGACCGAAATATACCTCATAACAGGGAAGAATTTCTTTTCGTTGTGAACGCGGGAAACAAGAATGTTTGCGTTTCGTGCTTATTTTCGCTGAATCGTCTGCCTTTTTTTTAATCTCTCGTTGACATAAGTCACCTGTTTTATATATTTTCTTTTTTAATTGTAATTACCCAATATGTTTGCGAGGAAGGCCTGTGTAATGTAAAAAACAAGATATATCCCATTTTTCATTAGCAGTGTCCGGCCATAAGAGTTTTTCTGTAGAAAAGTCGCCGTTTTCTGGAGCACGATTCCAGTACTTTATATTCTTACAAAGTAAGGCGAGAAAGTAATATATAATCTCATAATACCTGCGATGTCGAATTTATAGTATTAGGTCCTTCGTTACGAGGCATGGTGTATGTAGCTGTCTGACCACTGCCTTCCTCCGCTGAGATCGGGGTTGAATTCCTCGGTCGATCTACGTTGGACTGAAAGTGAACAATGCGAGTTCAGAGTGCTTTTCCTTGTTTTTTTTTCGTTTCCCGTGCTAATTCCACCACTGTTCTCTCATTCTATCATTAACACTCCCATTTGTTCATTTCATTTATTTCCAGAGGAGGCCTAAGGCCCTTGGTAAATGTGTCAGAGTATGGTATTTGGTAGAGGATTTTAATGCACTACGAAGACCTAAACATGCGCTAACAAATAGCCAAACATGTAAGATGAAATATTCACTATCAAATTTAATTCCTTTACTCGTTTTCTCTTTTATTGCTGTTTGTAGCAGTGGACAATTAACAATTTTTTCAAATTTTCTTCAATTAATTTCATCCCTTTGTTTAAAACGATGGTTTTGAATTTTAAAAATTAACTTTCTACCTCCCAGAATGTATTAGGACAGGGTGGTCACTTTCTGGAAAACCGGAAAAAAATCTGGGAATTTCTTTGCTCTGAAAAAGTCAGGAAAAAATCCGAGAATTTGTGGAAGAATCGTCAGAAGCTAGGGAAACTTTTGAGATGCTTTTAAAGCTAGATATTATTCCTAAGAAAATAATACAGCATACTTTTTGCCTAATATCTATTTGTCGCGTTTTCTTTAATTTGTACGCTATCTCAACGAAATAAGAGAACTGACTAATTAGTTTCAGGCGTGTTTTAATATTTTCTTTAAATAGCATGAAATGCTCTACAAATCTGAGAAGTGAATTTATTAATACTCTGGAATACTGCGAAACGTAAGGGAAATTTGTTTCAGGAAATAAGTGGCCACCTGTGGGAGCATACCCCTATCATCCTACTCCTAGGAACGAATTCGACATTCTACTACTTCACTCTTCAAAAGCTCTAAGAATGTTATCTGATCTGCCTGCAATATCTTCTCTGCAAACGCCTTTTGCCTCTACTAGTTGAATGATGTCATGGGAATATTTCGTTTCTCGAAGGGCAACGCGCGGATGTCCAAGTGCGAGTGTTTTGCAGACGTTCTCGCTCCAACACGAACTCTACGTACGCATAGTTCTACCTTATTATAGTCTGTCTTCATCAAATTCAGATTTTTCACTGAAAGTTATTGGATTACTCAGCACGCTGTTGAACATTCACACACAAATGGCGAACTAGTAAATCGAGTGAGAGTGGGAGCTAGTCCACAAAATCCAAAACATTTAGTTATTTACGATTTCATTATCCTCCTTCCATCGGGCATTTATCCAGTAAGTCGCAAAAGTGTATAATAACCCACTCCGATTTTTTTTCGGTTATAAATTTGGTGACTCGTCCATTTCGTTTCATTTTCGTGGGCGAGGAACCTAAGCTACATCCGTCATTAATCTGTCAGCATCTCCATCAAAAAACTCTGAGAATGTATTGTATCAGTAACATTCCAAGTAAGCAAATTTGGCTTTGAAATATAAATGTAGCATTTGTACATATTTTGATGCTCAGTAACAATGTTTGATCATTTCAATTACATAAGCTTTCCATACTCGTATTGTCCGCCTGCTAAAATAAATAATGGTAACATGCTCCCCCGACGAATGGAACGGGGAAGCGCGAAATATGAAAATTAGATATTCACTTAAGGTATTTCAGTATCAAAATGAGCGAATATGAATATGAAGTCTTATCTTATCCTAATTACCTTATTTTAGTTGATATTCTAAAAGAAATATCGATTATTTTGTTATATTATTACAAGTAATCACGTGATTGCACGTTAAAACATTTTTTAAAATTATATTGTCAATTGTTATTCAATTTATCTAGGATTCATACTGTGGCTTGGTTCTTCTGGGTTCCTTCTTACTGGGTCCTTCAATGTAATTTTCGCAAACTATATTCTCACATTGTAAATGATCTTGGCTGTCCAGGTGACGCCGCGTCGAAGGCTGTGTTGCCGACGTTTCCACCATCTTGTCGTGGTCTTCCTCAGGGCTGTTGTGCGGGAAGTGTGTATATTCTCACATTCTTTTCATCTTCGCATTTTCGTCTGAATTCCTTGTTTTATTGTTCTGTTTGCTTCTTTTCTGACGGAAGACTTCGTTTTAGGCAAATCAAATTCTTTTCATTGACTTTACATTTAAGACTCCGAAAGAAAATTCTTCGCAGTCGGAAGGGATTAAATTTTGTGTCAATTATATAATTACTCAGTTTTCAGTTTATCCTTATGTCCTGATGGCTACTCAAATTTAACGGGGAAATTAAGTTCATGATGTCCATTAAATTTAGGTTTCGAGGCCCAAAATATGTGTATGGCATGCTCTCCATTATAATAGTTCATGTTATATTTGTCCTTCAATGAAATGATCGATCCGAGCGCAAATTGTTACCATTGTGTGGAGAATGGAGAAAGTTATGGCATGCTCACATTGCTGTTTATTTTGCAATTTCTGTTACTAATAGCATCGTGATTAACATAATTGCCGAGGCCACAGAGATGCCCGATATTAACTGAATAGGAATATTTACACTGGACCTCCGCGGGTATATTGTACGCAATGACCATGGTTATACATGTCAATCGGATATCTCAAATGAAATTGCTCTTTTCACTACATAAATGTCGCATGAAATATCCTTGATAGTCAACCAAGTAGAGAAATTTCTATCCACCTTTTCAGACAGCATTATTTTTCCTGTGACTTTTCGAGTAAACAGAAACTATACTAAATAATATTCGTACAAAGAAACTTGCACTAATTGACTAAGTTTCAATTTTTTCTAGGAAGATGTTTTGCATTATTTGACTGAAAGTTTTTTTTATTGAAAATTATGTCTTGTTTCTTGCTACTTCTTTGACAATTAGCATATAGGGAGACAGTTCTGGAGTACTCAGCGTTCCTTTTGAACTATCCATTTGAATCAGGGTGAGTCTTTAGTTCCTACAGGAATTACGAATCGTGTATTTCTATCAGTCAAACGTTCAGTATTGGTAACAACAACCGCCATCAATTAATTGAAACCTTTCGAAATCGGCCTGCATCGCGTAATGCATTTGTGTCGAAGTTGAAATCGGTCTCATGATTTATTCTGAAGGGAAACCACCTCCTCGTTTCCCTTCGTTAATTTCACCAAGCACGTGCGTCCCGCGAGAAAAAGCAATGGCGGGGGCGTGCGAGCTAGCGCTTCCCTGCTCTCGGCCCCGCCCCCGGCCTTGGCTTTTCGAAAGGCTTCAATTAATTGATGACTGTTGTTGTTACCCATACTGAACGTTTAACTGATCGAAATGCACAATCCATAATTGCTGTTGTAACCTGGACTCATCCTGATTCAAATGGATGGTTCAAATTGTACGCGGAGTACTCCACAACCGTCTCCAACCATACACAAATCGTCATAGAAGTTGTAAGAAACAAGCCACGTAATTTTCAATTAAAAAATCGTTAAACAAGTAATACAAAATGTTTTTCTCCTCCTCCTGCTGTCTGGGCCCCCGCCCACGGGCTGGCCTCGGAGGGGGGGAGCGAGGGGGGATTCTTCGCTCGTTAACCGATGTTGTTTTCCGCGATCGGTAGGCAGGCAGGCAGTCGTGCCATGTTTTTGTCTGCAGCCATACGGGTTCATTACATTTTGTTTTTGTTTCATTTCGCTGGTTACCCCGTTCTCGACGTATTGATATAGCCCCCATGCCTCGGGAAAGCAGGAGACGGAAGACAACGTCCTGTGGTGTTGTCCCCGTCTCTTTCCCGTCCCCGTCGCCTCCTCGCTGTGACCTCGTCGACGCCTCCCACACGGGCCGCCCCACGCTTCCTACCATCCTGTGTCCCGCCCTCGGGCAGCTTTTTATCACGGCATTTCAACGACCTTATATAAAATTAATTTTTCCTCCGTGCTCGTCCGGTTTAAATACGTATTTGAGGAGTGAAAGGCGCGGGAACGCCAACATGTAGCGTCCCTCTTTTGCCCCAGGCTTGTGCCCTTTGAGAGCGGGTTTTGTCTCGCCACCGATGATTCGTTTGGGAAAATGTTGTTTAATTGATCATCTGACGTGCTGTTGTAGAAGTCGTTTGTACAGTTTTATTCAACTTGCGAAACAGAAGTTGGTTTGAATATAAATGCGTAACATGCGTTTGCGCGGAAGGTGACGCGCTACGAAAAATGGTAGCGGTAAAAATAGGAGGAGTGCGGCGAGGCTTGTGAATGAAACCGTCAATACAAGTTCTCTTAATAATCAGCGGCGACTGAATAAGCCAGGCATGTCGAGAAAGTTTCGGAGCGCCTCCCACTCCTTGACGCGACTGAAGTGCGCGGTAATCCAAACTTTTTGCGTCTGTTTCCGGCCGGACGTACTTGCATTATTGGCGCGGAGCCTGCTCCCACCCTCGCGTCCCCGAGAACTCGCTATTTCCACCCCACCCACCCCCCTTCGCCAGACTTCCTTTCCGTATCGCCTTGCTTCGCTGACCTCCGATCTCATTCCTTGTACACGAGGCTGCCTCCTTTCTGCTTCCTCTTTTTCTCGTTAATCGATATCTTACTTCTCTATTTCTCCTTCATTATCTTCCTTTTTCTATCATCTTTCTCTCTCGTGTTTATTCTACTGTATTTTTCGCATTCATATCATTCCTCAAGACCTCCCTCCATATTTCGTTTTTTCATCTTATCCCTATCCTTTCAACCAGTTCCATTTCCATCAATGTTTCTGGTATATTTTTTCTTGTCTCCAGTTCTCAAAGATGTTTTCATTCATTTTGTTCCGTTCTCCACTCCAATCTCCCTATTCCGGCATTTCCTTCCTTCCCTTCCCCATCTCCGGTGTCCCTTCCCCTCCCCTTTTCCTCTTCCTCGCGTCCTGGCGCGCACGCTGAACCTAGCCCCACCCCCGTCCCTGCTGCCCCCTGCTCCGCCCCCTTCCCCACCCCCACACCCGCGCCTACCCATGTGCATCCCGGAGATCGAACTCTGTTAAAAGCCATTCGGAGAATTGCCAAATGCCTCCTGTTTTGCCGTAGCCTCGAGGGCCCGGTTTAATCAGCGCTGCGAATCGCGACGGGAAGAGGCGATCATCCCGGCCGCCAGAGAGAAGCCAGGTCCTGCCTTTTATTCCAGATAGCGTAATATGTAATAGTTTGCACGGGCTGTTGATGATAATATGGTGGTGCAGGTATATTGAAAAACAAGAAGGGTTCAAAGAGTTGAAACACGCTGCAAATTGTTTTTTTTTTTTTTTTTTTGTTTTTTGTTTTTGTTTTGCTTGGTCGTTTCTGGGGACGCAGAAATCATTTTGAGTCACCATTACTCTTCTGTATATATAAAACTATTCTGTATGTGTGACAACTACGTCATGTTTAAGTCGAGCCTTATAAATTTTAATAAATTCCACGACGATGAACCTCTGTGCTTGTCGAAACGTTTGTGAATGAATGCCTCAGATACCAATGAGCGCTTGAGAAAATGAAAAGAAGAACACCGCGTTATGATGTTCATCATCTGTTTTTCTAAATGCTGTCCATCATATCGCAGAAATTACGTTGAATTTCCGGACCCAAAATTTACTTCTTAATTATGGTTTTACTTGATTTCCCCGTTGATGAAATTTCCTCTCCTGCTGGACCCGAACCCGACTGGTCGAAGCAAGCTACGTCCCAGCGCACAGCGGTCGGTACCAAATAGCTTAATATATAATAATTTGCTGTGACTGCTGACGCTAATGAGGGCCTAATGCAGCTTCGCGCAGGATGAGAGTGACTTCAAAGGCAGCTGAAAAGCCCGGCAGCGGGCGCTTTCTGGTACCTTTCTCTCGGCGCGGAAATCTCTAGGAGTAATACCGCGTGCGAACTGGAGGGCGCTGCTTCTAAGCCTCGACGAATGGCAATTAACTATTCTGTGTTTCTTGTCATGCGGTACTTGATGAATGGCGCGAACAGTCTTGCAAATTCCTCAGCAGGCGGAGAGGACGAGGGGCCGGGCGGTGGGGGGCGGGGGCGGTGTGCCGGGCGCGGCCGCCTTTTTCGCCCGCGTTGAGCCCCACGTTTCGGTGCAGTAATTGCCCCAGTTGCCGCTACGACTGCAAAGCGCGCGCGGCCCTGTATATAGTTCGCAACGGCAGAGAGCTTTATGGACAGCTCTTTGGATTCTGAAGTACTTGCAACGCGTTTTGTCTGTGCATCACAATAGCTCGCGGAGAAAATGCGCTACCCTTGGAATATTTGTTTCTGCGAAATTTATTAATCCATTTTCTTCTTTTTCTCTTTGTGGTGATTATTATTCCAATGCCACCGCGCTCGCTAAAGATTGGATATGTCATTTCTCTCCACTAGGTTTTAACCTGACTTAAAGAAAAATGTGAGGTTAGAATGAATGTATGATAAAGATGTGGAATACGAACAAGTCTTAAAATGAAATATATGATGAAAATCTCCAAAATGCTGTGAAAAATGTTGAGTGTAATGGGTTTTTGTACGAAAAGTTGGCAAACTTTTTTCTGGAAGATGGAGGATAATTTTTTGTCCTTTATTTCAACTTGCCAAGTTTACGTGATTCATGAATCCTCATCTTCTGGTTTCGAGAATTTAAGATACCTACGAGTTACCCCGTTTTATATACAGGCTTCTGGATAAAAGTATGTCAAACACATTAAATGTAATGCTTGTCTTATTTGTGACACTGATTGGGACAAAGCAAAATATAATAGAATAATAATAAGTTATATGTTAGCGTGTTATATCACACGGTATTCACAGGTTATGTTAATCTTGTTTATTAACAGACATTATTGTTCAGCAACTGATTACAGGACCGCAACATCATGTAATTAGTTGTTGAATTCAACAAATCAATCCTAGCAATAAAAAAAGAAAAGATGAGATAAAAAGGTTTCCAGAATCCAGGTCAAATGTGATAATCTCATCTAGGCTATCAAATCTATTTTGGTGATCAGGTACACTGCTGACATAATAGTGTAAACGCAAGCAAAACTTAATTTTTAGGATTTCCAAACTTGAAAATCAACGCCAGTCCATATCGCGGTGCACTCATTCAGGGACGTTGATATGCTATGATCACCGGATAAAAGAAACTGTTCAGACGGAGAAGCAAGTACCGGTTAATATATCGAAAACTTCAGGAAGACATGAACCGGCTGAGGGGGTTCAGAGCATCAACTGATGTTACTGCAGTGTCTCTGACCGAGAGGTCCTAAGGTTCGAGTCACAGTGGCAGGATTTTCGACACTAGCTTGATAGCTAGATCGAATACAGACGCTGTCAGGAGGAGAATTTTAGCGGTCGCATGCTCTGATCGATTTTCCATGGTTTTTACGATCAACACCATACTAATGCCGAAGAAGAACCTTAATACACAGGCCACGGACCGCGCGCGATCTTTCATTCTTCTTCCTTGCCTTATCTCCACCCCTACCTTACATACATATACTTTACGTTATACTACAACTCATGTCGGGAGACAAGAGTTTGTCCCGGCTGGAGCGGTATTCCGTTGGTGTGAGATACCTTGTTGGGAAAAAACCCGCAAACTAACATGTTGGTTGGCACCGGATCTCACATCTGGCGAGGAGAGAACACGCCACCACCTGTGTTAATACATGCACTGCACTAAAACGACTAATAACTATAGCAGTTAACGCGAACGGAAACACGAAATCAGGAAGACGTGGGTCGTCTAAGTAATGGTGGAGTTAATTTTAAAATAGTTAATGAACATGCTTAACATATAGAGAGAAGGAACAACAAGAACGCCGAACAAAGCGGTATGGCAAGGCGCTCCAGGGTCCGAATGCCTAGGACATCAAATAAAAGGTGGCCGACAACCTCTTTGGGGACTGGCTGCGGGTTTCCTTAAACCAGACGCCGAAGGCTTGGTCTTCGAAGCCCAAAAGCGAGTTCAGAGTACTGGGCCATTCTAGCCAAAATTGGAGAGACTATTTACGACGCTATTTTACACGTCCAACAAGAGGAAGAAACACAGCAATGTAATTAACTCTGTAGCCAGATAGCGCTGACCGATTTCGTCAAATGGGCGTGATGAGTACGTGACAGAATGGTCACCGCACAGTGGCGGTTCCACAAGTAGTTGGTCGTTGAAAAACTCAACACGAAAAGTTTGGAATTACAAAGATCAAATATCCGTCGGTTGAACCATAACATGATCTCATCGCCATTGAAATGAACAAAAGATACGACTACTGTGGCCTTGCGAGGAGATTCCAGAGTGTGTCTAGATCTAAACAATTACAAAATGTGATCTCCAAAAAGTTGGAAATAATCAAGAAACGGAGTTTTTCTTTTGTTCCAGTGGTAATTGAATTCCCCTCGAGTTCTCCAGACCTTGATGCAAGTTCATACCACCTATAAAATACTTGAATTCTGGACAAAATACGTATCCTGCGTAGATAGCCCATTCATATCTTGAGATTTCTGGGTCTTTGGGTAGGTCCCAAATGCATACAGAGAAGTTGCAACTAGGATAAAAGCTGAGGAAAGAAGTAAATAGTAATAATAATAATAATAATAATAATAGCAATAACAATAATAATAAATTTTTATAACTGACATGTTGCATTTTTAAACTTCTGTGTTGAATTTTTGCAATGAACTGATGAATTAAGTTTTCTCCTTCGTGTTTTTTAAGAGTATTTTTGATTTTCTATAAAAACGCAATTTTCAATTTACATTTTATAAAATCCAAAGCACACGAGAGCCCGTCACCATTTTCCCTAAGGGTTTTTGAATTCTTCCGTAACGCTGCTTGTTGTCCCTCCCCTCTCACATGGGCGACCGTGATATATTAGCTTTGCTGATCGACTGTTTGCTTTTTCTGCTCGCAGGTGAGTCGGGCGGTCCGCCGGCGGCCGCGGACCACGCGCCGCGCCGCAGGTGAGGCTGGCGCTGGGCGAGGGGGCTGTGTGCCGAAGAGCTGAGATAAGTTAAGCCTCTCGCTAGTATCCGGCTTATGCATGTTGCGGGACCGCGGCCGGGTGCGCACGCGGGGGCTGTTTGAACCGGTTGGCAGGGCGCGGCGTCGCGATGGTGGCTGCGGAGGCGGCGCGGGGGGCGGGGCAACGGTGGCGGGGGCGGGGGCATGAGGCGCGTTCACATCGCGCCCAAGAGCCCTTGCCACGAACTTGGCGCGCTTCCGCCACGAAAGTTGAAGCCGCTCCTCTCGACGCTGTTTGCAGCCGCCCGCCCCCGCACGTGGCACCGCCCCCCTTTCCATCCGCCCGCACCCCCTGTTCCCATACCCGCGTCACATCTAGCAGCCACGTGGTCCGTGTGCACCCCCGTGTCGCCTCCACCTGTTTTACTTTCCGCACAGGGCGCCCTGGCTCCGCCCTGCTCCGTGGATGGTGCAGCTGTATTGTGACGGATACTAACAGGAAACCTCAGCCTACGCTAACGCATTAAACTTGTTCCGAAGACGTCTTTGTTCGTTCTGAAGTAAATCCTCAACAAACACGAACGACTTTTCATATATTCAGTCCATCTTTGATTCGCCATTCAATGCGGCCTTCCTGAATGGTATATCGTTTTCATTTTGGGTTTAGCATCTAAAATGATCCAAAGACCAGAGCAAAATTGCGCGGGGATAAAGGAGGAGGGAACTTTGAGGGTACAAACATATTCTTTCGCCTTGTAGATCTATAAAATAGATATATAGAAGTTCGATATTGATTCCGAGTGCGCCTGCAGAGTCGACATTATGCAGCGCGTCACACACCCCAGCTGCTCGGATTGCCTTCCCGTGCGTTGCCCCTGCTTTCGATCTCCATGCCAAGTTCTTTTCGTTCTTAGGGAAACGGAACCTCTTCTGAAGAAACCTTGCTTAGATTAAAATAAATCAACTTGCAACACTTACTATCATTTCATTCGGTGACTTACACGTAGTCAATATCAAAAGTGTTATTCTTTCTTTTTATATTCTCGTAAATTTGTTAGAATTAAACGAAACTAGGCGTCAATTTGTGATCATATAAGTATTTGGTTGCTGTTAGTACGACTATAGGAAGTAAATCAGAAAAAAAAATTATATTCCATTACCAATAAGAATATATTTATTTCAAAAAAAAATTGCAAGAAAAATTGAAGAAATGCTTTATTCTTCGTTTATCTTATTAAGTTACTCCAAATTCCCTCCGATTATATCAGGATTTTATATTTGTTATTGCGTCTACTAATTTTCTGTGATATTCCGTTTGTCGTTTTTATGCATTCTTGCAGTTGACCTAGGAGGCTTTTTGCTACGCGAATGTTGAAAAGAAATTCAGCCACCAAAAATTCTACTTTTTCTCAAAAGTCATGTCGCCATTGGCCAATTATTTCTCTGATCACATTCGCGTCACATATTTTTATTGTTATTTAAGTCATTATTGTTACTAACTGGCACCAAATATTTTGTTACCATCAGTGAAGGTACCCGTTAAAGATTTGTAGAAAAGTGTGATCACATTGTAGAAAAGTCATCTTAAATGTTAAAAAGCACTTTTTTCTCCACGGCTATCACAAAATTGCCTATTAGTCCTGATCTAATTCTAATAAAATAAAAGGATGCCACACTGAATGTTCATACCGGGAGCGGTGGCTCAGTGCATCAATTGATGTCACTGCAGCACCTCTGGCCGAGAAGTCCTAGGTTCGAGACCCGACGACGGCGGGATTTTCGACACTAGCTTGTCAGCTAGGTAATTCAGTCGCTGTCTGGAGGAGAATTGTACCGGCCGGCTGCTCTGATCGGTAGTTCAACGTGGTTTCTCCGATCAACACCAGGCGAATGTCGAAGCAGTACCCTAACAAACGGGTCACGGACCGCGCGCGATCTTTCCTTCCCCTTGTCCTATTCTCACCCCTTAGAAACACACACCAACATTCCCTACACTACCATACATGCCGGGAGACTGGTCGGGGGTTAGAGCTTGTCCCGGCTGGGGAGGTGCCCTGCTATTGGGAAATATCTGGTTGGGGGAACCACCGCTACGCGACGGTAGGTCGGCGCCGGATTTCGCCTTCCAGCGTGAGATCACCGCCACCTCCCGATGAAAAAAACATGCACTACATGTACGGAACCAATGATCTCAGTAGTTGACGTGCCCGTAATCACTAACAATCAATCAGTCGATACATAGGAAGAGAAAATTTGAAAACAAAATTTGAAGGCGTTTTGTGAAAATAACTCTTTAATAAATTAAAAATTTGCCTACATTTCACGTATAATTTCGCGAAAACAACTTATATTTTTGAAAAATTATACATGATCTTATTTCAAGATCTATCTTTAGAGAACATATTTCCTTGAGGAAAAAAGTCTTATCTTCAATTCTGCAGTTGTAAGAAGACGCTGAAAAAAATTGAACTTTTGCAATTTTCGAAAAATCAGAATTTCAATGAAACTGAGACCTGTGCAATTCTTTTAAACGTTTTCTACTCTTCTTCTCTCTTCTCCACTTTGAGGACTAAGTTTAATAAATAATTCGAGCAACATTTAAGACAATTTTGAAAATGTTGAGGCTTCATGTAAAGTACCTACAAAAATTAAAATATCAATTTCCAACTCGTGATATCCTGAGTTGGTTTAGATGGAACCGAGAATATCGATTTTGGAGAAAATCGGATGAATCATTTAGGCACTAGCGTTGACCACTAACGGACGGATGGGCGTTTTGCCGTCAATCGACTTTTTGGCTTAAAGGACCCACATATCATTGATTCTGACTACACAACGTGTGAGAGGAAGTTATTTACTATATTTGGGAAGAATATTTCTCAACTTTTCCTTAGTTTTACTCTCATATTTTTTTTGCAATTTAATAATTCAGGTTATTTCTACCACTTCATTTCAACCTACCCTTTAATGATTGCATCCACTAATCTCTCCCGTCATTCTATTCGATATACCTGCTCCCGTCCTCTAGCGTTTCCTGGAGTTGTTCGCACTCGTCAGTTGATCCGTTCATTCACTGTGGCATTCCATTCGCATGCCACATTGCCCCGCTCCCCGCCAGCACACCCGCCCAACCCTTGGCACCCTATTCGGCGTGCCATCCATCTTTTGGTTTTCGGCTTCACTCCCCACTCATTAGCTGCCCGACGGGTGGCCACCGCCGCACCTGCTCGGCCTACCTTCACCCTTCACTCGCCCTGCCATTGTCCTCTTGCCCTCCGCTCGCCCTCCGCTGGCCCTCCGCTTGCCCTCCGCTCACCCTCCGCTCACCCTCCGCTCACCCTCCGCTCACCCTCCGCTCACCCTCCGCTCACCCTCCGCTCACCCTCCGCTCACCCTCCGCTCGCTCGGCGTCCCTCGCCCTACGCTCGCCCTCGCTCGCCCTCTCGCCCTCCGCTCGCCCTCCGCTCGCCCTCTCGCTCGCCCCTCGCCCTCTCGCTCGCCCTACGCTTCGCTCCTCAGCTCGCTCTCCCCTCGCCCTCCCCTCGCCCTCTGTTCGCCATCAGCTCACCCCCCCCCTCCGTCCGCTCGCCCTCCGCTCGCCCTCCGCTCGCCCTCCGCTCGCCCTCCGCTCGCCCTCCGCTCGCCCTACGCTCGCCCTACGCTCGCCCTCCACTCGTCCTCCGCTCGCCCTCCATCGCCCACCACTTTTCCAACTGTACAAACGTTTTCGTCTGCTGTTCCCAAACACACATTGCCTTGCTGTCAATCCCCGAAAAGGACACTTCAATACAATACAAACCCAATTACAGGAATATTGTTTTAATATTACTAACGATATTTCTAAAGAAATTCGAACCAATTATACCGAAGTCTACCCTACATCCAGAAAATCGACCTTTTAAATTAATAAAATAGGGTTTGTTTACCATAATTATTTCAGGTCATAACAGTAATGATAAATTCAGATTCATTTAAAGCAGATTTTGTTGTAGAGATAATTTCATAATTTTATAAACTTTCTATAAGAATATTCCATTATCCGAGAATCTTTGCAATATATATAAACCTAGCTCCAAATCAATTTGCAGCTTTCTGAATTACTGACTTTTGTATCCTTTACGGGAAATGTAAAACCATCGTAAGTAAACGAAACATACTTTGTCCTCCACAATCATATTCTTGGCATGTAAAATACTCTTGAACGGTATAATATGCTATTCTATATTATTTCAGTATTCGTGAAAACTATTGTTGAAATATTTATTTTATTGCAGTGGTCTACGAGAGAATTTTATTTGTTTGCTGCGGCAGGCTACTGGTTATAGATTAAAGAGGCGTGTTTGTAATTTTTTAAGTTCGTCTTTTTACGATGAGTGAAGAGAGCACGTAGGTCCAAAAAATCTTCCATTTGTCTGAGTTAGGCAGCGTCGCCTTGACAGTATAAAGTTGAGAGTCGGAATAGCACGCTAAGGCTGCAGATACGCCTCTCGAGGAGCCTGCGAACATCTCTCTCCAGGGATGCTACCGAAGTCTGGAGAAGAAAGTGAAGCACGAAAGGTGGAAAAGTATCAAGAATCGCTAAGTAGGGGAAGGAGCGCTGTCAGTAGAACGAGGGGACAGGCGGCGTGTGGCGACGAGTTGGCTCCAAGCGATAGCGTGGTGGGAGACAGATGTGCTGAAGGGACTGCCTGGAGAATACCTGGAGCGCTGACTTTCCGTTGTGATTGTCGCCTTTTTCATGAAAATGGCATCAAGTTCGCTAAACAATGTTCTGTGGAGTGACGAGATGAATAAGGAAACGAAGGTCTCCAAATTAAAAGAAATTAGTGTCGAGTTATTTTTCTGAAGAGTGGATAAGGTGAAGGACTTAGAGATTGGGGAGGAACACTTTGAATTAAAGACAACATGAATAATAAGTATAAGGAGGAATTGAATATTCCAACAAACACGATTATCAAAAAACTATGCCAAGGGTTGAATATAAAAGGAAACGAATAGAACTTACATTTAGGAATAGGCATGGACGAAATATTAGCTGCATCACATTGCGATAAATAATTTAGCAATGGAAATTACATTTTAAAATGCGGTGAGAACGTTCAAGTAAACTCGAGATTATATTCAAATGAACACAGGAAATGTGAATGGAAAAATATGAATAATGTACACGAGTGGAGAAATAGGTGAAATAAATAACAGAAACGTCGATATGTCTTAAACATGCTGTGAATCAGCCTATGATAGAAGTTCCGCATGCCCTTTCCGGGGTTCGCGCTTCAGAACACATAGACGAAAGGCGAGGCTGTAGCAGCGACAAACGCGATGGCGTGATGCGCTGCTGGAGTGCGTGTAGCAGCAACGAGTTGGCGCAATCAGGTTGGCACAGCGCCGCCGCCGCCGCCGCCGTTGCGGAGAGGTCGGGGCGCGATGCGATTCGCGCCGGCGCCGCGTTGTCGTCGTCGCCACATCGTCGTGGGCTGGAACGGGAGAGCGCGTCGAGTGCGGTGCGACGGAGCTGGCGCGACGAGATTAGCGAAGCGGTTGCGGCGAGCGGGAGGGTTGAGGACGGAGCGCGGGGGCATGAGGGCGGAGGACGAGTCCTGAGGACGGAGAGCGAGGCTGAGGACGCAGGGCGGGGAAGGAGGACTGGGGATGAAATCTGAGGGTGGAGGACAGAGGGCTGAGGACGGAGAGCGGATCCTGAGGGTGGGGGATGAGGACGGAGGATGGAGGGGTGGCAGGAGCTGAGGACGAAGGGTGAGAGTTTGAGGGCGGAGAGTGGGGTCTGAGGACGGAGAGCTGGGCTGAGAATGGAGGGCGGGGGATGAGGACGAAGGGAGTAGGATGGAGATCTAGGGGCTGAGGACGGAGAGCGTGGACTCACAACGGTGGGTGGGAGCTGAGTGCGAAGTCTGAGGACGGAGGGCGTGGATTGAGAGCGGATGACGGAGACCAGAGGTGGAGGGTTGAGCTCTGAGGACGTAGGGACGTGGACGAAGGATTGATGGTGGAGGACGGGACAATGGGGCCAGAGCCATGGCGTGTGCCTGTGGAGGAAGGTGGCGTGATGGCGCGGTACGGCACGGCACGGCATGGCGGGGCGCGGCGGCGCGGTCACCTGTGCACCAGGCGCTCCGCTGGTAACCGCTGACGACATTGGGACTATCAATCGCGGCAGCGGCGGTGGCGGCAGCGGCGGCTGCGGCGGCGCTCCAGAGATGCGGGACCGCTTTAAAGGGGAGCGCCGCGAACTTGCGCGCGGCGCCGGAGGCAGCGCCCGCCGACCGTGTGCCAACTCGGCGGCTTGTCAGAGACTTCGTTTCGTATACTCGTTTCCTGGATTCGCCATTCTTTGCTGGAAGCGTGCCCTGCACGTCGCTGTTGGTTCAGGCGTAGTTAGTTGTGGGTTGTGCCGAGGCTCGAGGTTGCCAAAAATCGAGATGGACTATAATTAGTTTAGATGAATTATATTTATTTACCGGCCTGCCTTTGCCGCAGAAGAAGAACAAGAGAAGTAGGAATGTTGTGTTGTAGTGGAAAAATAATTATCTTTACACATTTAATGCGAGTTTCAATGTAACAAGTTCATAACATATATATCAATTATGAAGGGGGAACAAACATTACATTTTTAACGCAGCCGTAAATGTGACAGGGTGGTGACTCAATGCATGAAATATATGGACCTAAGAATGTGTCGGTAGCGTACTGGTTAAAGGAATTGTGCGGAAATAACGAGACCAGCGAGAATATTATTTACATAATCTTAAATAATCTAATATCTAATTAATATCGAATTTACCTAATACTTGTGTTGTAGGACCAGGTTAAACACATTTTAGAAAATAGGGGTATTGTAATACATGGTAATTAATGGATATGAATGATCTATGCGTGTGAAAAAGGCTTACATATTTCGCTTTTTTTAGAAATTATTATTATTATTATTATTATTATTATTATTATTATTATTATTATTATTATTATTATTATTATTATTGTTATTATTATAAAAGTTAAATTTCTGGTTATAACACTGAATATTATACATAGAATGGTTTGAGGATTGAATGTTGAGTTCTATTAAATACAATTTAATATAGTTCTTGCATGCATTTGTATTTTTAAATTAGTATTAAACAGAATCAAAGTAATCCGTAATGTGATCAATATGTTTCCCACAAAGAGAAGAGCGTGATGTATTGCATGTCGACTCATCTCTATTGTGCCCAGTATAATAGGGCTACCACACTACTCTTCACAGATCTCTGCTGCAGAGTGTCGACTATTGTTTTCACTCTACATTAGTGAGTTGAAACCTGTTTTACGACAATTGTGCAATAGTCATACACTTCACATTAGTTTTCGGAACAAATTGCTGGACCTGCATGTACGTGTCTTTTGTAGGTAGTAATTAATCTATAGCGATGGATGTGAAATAATATCTTTAAGTGCCTGCAATCATTACTCATGATATAGAGTGTGAGTGTTTTATGAATGGGTTGTGTGTTTATATTTCCATGTTTTGTAAATGAATTTTAAAAGTATTGGAAAGAGAGGCTTTATTTTGTCTTTTTCGTTCGCCGTTGCATCATATTCCACAATTGTATGGAATGGAATTGATTTCACCGTCCTTCGTAATGTTGATACCTCTGAAGTTTGAATCTGATTTTCAAATATGGGAAAATGTTTTGTACGCACATAAACGGCAAACATGCGCGTTGGCGTAATTCATTGTATAAAGTCTGTCCTTGCAGTTTTAATGTTGATAAAAATTAGATGCATAAATGAAAATCTGTTCCCATACATGATAAACATCTATTCTTGTACTGTAATAAAAAGAATCATTTTCGCTTGCATGTTCCATTAAAAAGGTAGGGACGTTATTAAATGCGTGGACATTTTAGTTTTTGTTCACGTAAGCATATTTTTACTGTGAACTTGTTCAGCAATGAAAGCTATTTCGTCAATTTCATTTTTATTTCGTCTCTCGTGTATTCCACTTTTTGCACGTTCTATGCGACAGCGGTGGGGATTAAAGTCAGCATCCGAGTATGTCACTTCATGCCTGCAGTAGGCGACGAGCGATGCCTGAACGACACTCTTGTCCTTTCCGTCTTACCGACGTTCACACCTGGATCACATCATGCGAGGATTTGGAGGATAACACGGAATGATAAAACTGACTCCCGATAAGTTTCAGTTCAGTACACTTTGTTTTCCCATCGTTGTTCTCACAATGTGCTTCAACTTCATCTGCATCACATGTTCATGCTCCATCGTTGCAGAATGGCATTGTAACCCAGCAATTAAACATGCACGATTGATTAAAAGGGTTTCGGAACACGCGTCTAATCGACTCCCCCATTCGCCCAAACACAGATACTAAATAAATAATACCCGCCGTAAGTGAGATACTAATCAATGTTGCAATGTTGTTTGTCCACTTTGCGACACAGCACGCGGGAGCTAAGGTCCGCGCCCCACACCTAGCCAAGCAAAACATGTTTTCGGCTGTAACTTCCCCCAGCCCACGCGCAGGCCTTCATTTTGGCAGCAAATGCGCCCGAAAATCCTTAGAGCTGGGCGCGGCCGGAGCTTAGGCGCGCGCAGGCGGCGGCGCAGGCGGCGGCGCAGGCGGCGGCGCAGGCGGCGGCGGCGCCAGCGTGGGAGAGCGCGCGGAGCGGACGCCACCCGCTCCCGGGAGATCTCCATATGCAGGCCGCCAAAGCGCCAAAGCGGAGCCTCGGCTGGGCTGCGAAACGCGGCGCGGGGCGGCGCGAGACGTGGCGACGCAGAGCGGGGCGGCGTGGGGCGTCGCGGTACAGCGCAGGGCGACGCGGGAAGGCGCGTGGCGGCGTGAGGCGACGCGGGGCGAAGCGTGGCAAAGCGTGGCGAAGCGGGGCAAAGCGGGGCGGGGTGGGACAAACCGGGCAGGTGCGAACGGCGCCAGCACAGAGAACGCGCCCGCATCGGGGCTGCTGGAGCGGGGCCGCGCCGACGACGGTTGAGACGTTGGAGGCCCGCGAGGAGCAGCGGGGTGACCGGGACAGGAAGGGGCGGTGGTGAGCAACGCGGGGCGGGACGCTGCTGGGGTGGGTTGTGCGGGGAGGGGAAGCGACGCCGAGCGGCGCGTGTTGGATCCGGCGGCCGGCCAACCGGCGCCGTTGAGCCCGGAAGCCCGCGGCCGGACGGATGACTTCCGATCGCAGTCGCCGTCAGCGAGTGACGCTCTCTCGCTGCCCCCACGCGGCCCCTGCCACGCCCACTGCCCTCCCTGGGGCGCAACAGCATTCGTCGTTGGGGCCAGCCCCCACCTCCTCTCTGCCGCCACTCTGCCTTGGGCGCCATTTTCTTCAGGCTTATCCACCCCTCCCATTTCATTTGTTTTGATCTAGCCCGCTCTCTTTAGCATGATCACAAGGATTTCATATTGGGTTTCCCATTCTTCTTTTCCATCCTGTCTGCTTTCACTCTGACACTCCCCGCACTGGTATGCCGCGTCCCGTCAGTCCTCGCTCTGCGTTGTTATACACACCAGCGCGTCATTTCTCTATTCAGGAGCCTGCCACTTTCACTCATTATACCAACCATGCGTGTCTATGCACCCCTGCCACATTGCAGCGTCCTTTTTCCTGTTCCTCTTCTCCCTCTACTCACAGCTTCTCACTTCCTTCCTCAGCCCTTCCCTGTCCGCACTTCTGCTTTTCCTCGGTCCCGCCCATCGCATGGTGCTGAGCCGACTGCCTTCCGGTCTCGTGGTCCGCGCTTGCACAACCCCACCCCCCTCTCGCACTGATTTCACCCCGGGAACTCCGCCCCCCGCCTCCGCCGCAGCCGCCGGGCGGGGCTCCGATGGCCATTGCCCCTGGCCGTGTATCGCCGCAACTATTGTGCGGACGCGCGGGTGGACGCGGCGCGTAGCGGGGCCCGGGGCGGGGAAGGCGGGTGCGCGGTGCGCTGCCGGGCCACCGGCCGGGCAGGCGGGCGGGCAGGCGGGCGAGCGGGCAGCGGCGCGGAACGTACGCGATAAGGTACCCGAGCGGGCGCGTGGCGGCGCCCCGAGCACGCAGTCGGGGGCGTGGCCAGGCATACGGGGCACGGGCGCAGGGCACGGGGCATGGGGTTTCTCTAGAGCCCCCCTCCTTCCCAGTCTCCATTTCGCTCGCTGAATTATCGGGACAAACACTGCTGCATCTTGCGTATTCGCTATTCGGACCTTCGACCCCCCAACTCATCAATTCATTTCCTTCTGTAATTAATATAATACTAGAATATATATTTAAAACTAAATTGACTATATTAAAACTAACTTCAGAATTGAAGTAGAACAGAAGCAAGGGGTCTAAATAGTAAATATATTAAAAAAAACGTAAACCTTTCTCGCTCCACTAACATCATATCCTCATACTGTAATCAAGTAATCAGAAAACAACTTCCACACCTACCGACCTCTACATTTCACTACTTTTCCTCACAAATACCTTTCCATGACTAAAGTAAGCCCTGCTAATCGTGACATTCCATTCCCATTATACGAACATTGTCTATGAAACAAAATACGTTGACCAATTAATTTAACATGTCACTTATTTCATAGAACATTCTCTAGAAATAAATTTCAGCTGTGTAACATACTTCTCAAAATAACTGCGTTAATCAAACGAGCATTTACTTTGAGTACGAGCTTCTCCGTCTGGAGTGTACTGTATACGAAGTTTGCTTGCTGGTCATTGAACAATGAAGTGAAACTTTCAATTATCGCATGAATTGTAAGATTTTGTTTTGAAAAATATGATAAGTAAGTAGCTTATTACACGACGTTTTTACCATTATTTTATTTTCTACAAACAGATCAGAACTTACAACTACACATTTGTATACTTAACTTATAATTTATCCTTTGTCTAACGTACAATATAATGACATTGAGAGAAAATCTTAAAGCACGTCTTAATTTGCATTTAGGTCGGAAAATATTTAAACTGATAAATGCTAGAATGAACGCTCCGCGAAATGAACGGTTCTGTTCTCGGGACTGAAGTGTTTTTACGCTTTTTCGCAGAAATTCATTCTTCGATTTTGCAGTCATCAACGGTCACTGAGGGATACTCTACTCATGAATTCATCATCTTCCTGAATTCTCCTCCCTACTTTTACCGAACTTGTAAGTTTTTTTCGTTAGTTTTGTAAATCGATAAAGTTCCCATTCACATCCATTTGTGAGTAAATTTCGTTTGGACGATTGCTTTCTGCGTTCGGAATTCGAATAAATACACTTCACATCTGGCGGGATCCCGTATCGGTTTTTCAGCAAACTTTACTTGTCCAAGTCTCGGATCAGTACTGTCGAACATACACCAATGAAACACGTAAATATTAATGTCATAATTAATGTTGCCATAGCACAATCTACAAATGTATATTTCGACTCATGACATGTTTTTAGACGCCCTTAGTATTTTCAGCACATGTGACATGGAAAAAATTTAATTTTTTCACATTGTTTATGTGCATTTTCATCACTATCTGGGCTATGCAAAAGTGACGAATTAGTCGTGGGAGGCATTGGAAGTAACTTTAATCTCCCTTGGTGTTAAAATAAATTTAACGCCCTAAATAGAAAACATGAATAACTCTTTAAAAATTAAACAGTAACATCATGACAACAGGCGGAACTGTATGTTTATTATGTGTGACTAATTTTAATATTACTGTGATGAAAAACCTGTACGTTGATGGAGGAACATGAAATTCTCCACGTGCGTATCCCCGAAAAATCTACCTTGACGCTGTTGCCCTTTATCGAAGTCTAGTTTCTTTCATGCAATATAAGACAGAATTTCTACCGAGGGGGAAGCAAAGATAAATAAATTATTCGAATAATTTATTTAACTGAATTCAAAATTATTTTATCATGCAATAATTCAGATACTGCAAATGAACTCGAGGGGAGCTATCAGGAAGCCACGACTAAAATTACGATATTTCATCAGCAATAGAATTAATACAATTATCCAAGTGACTTTTTTACTCTTACCCTTTTCTCGTTACTAAAATTCGTGAAATAATGAATAAAAAGTAATGTATAAAACACAACATAAAACTGAGTTTTATTCACATATTTTATTACGTGACAGTTGATATTTTTATACCAATTCTGGTCAATAATCGCTCATTTCCACATGTATTCATATTTCCACTCGTGTATGGATTAAGGTATGTATCTTAGAATTTAAAAAAACGTGCCCAGAATACACTTGTCCCTATCGTACATCACACACAATTTTAACTGTTTTTTCGTTAAATAATTATAAATAATTAAATCGCCAGGATGATTGAATAATGTTGAGGGAAACGGTCTCACTTCCTCCTTGTGCTCCTCCTCTTGTGGCAGCAGCGGCGCCAAGCGGGGCTGCGGCCGGGGACGAGCGGTGAGGGCGGCGCGACCGCGTGACCTCGTGCAACGTGCAACGTGCAAGTGGCTCCCTGGGGCGATTCGGATTTTGCGTGCGGCGGCGGTTGCCTTAATTGGAGGGCGCGCGCCACGCGTCACTGAGAAGCGCCGCCGCCGCCGGCTTTGACACAGCGCCGGACAGTGGGTCGCAAGCGAAATGAAAATATTCAACACAACGTCGAGAACCATATTTAAATAATTTTTCGAAATATTGAGGACTCTCAATCTGAATTTGACGTCGCGTTTCAAATAGAAGTAGTATCGAGTGTTGTGGGTACTAAAATTTGAAAACGTTATAATTTTTTTACATAGGCGTTGAAAATATAATTTTCGAGATCGTTGAGTTATGTATCATGCTAAAATATTATTACTCATCTTAAAATGTTTAAATATTTGTGGACTGAATTGCCTATCAATTAAAAGTTGTTTTTTCATGTAGTATTTTACATCCTCCAGCATCATAAATGATTCGTTCAAATTTAAAAATTTGTACTTCCAGGAATTTTCATAATTTGTTCGTGAAAGAAACGTAAGAATTCTCTGACAAGTTCTCTGATTTGGGAAACATAATATCACGAAAAATAGTTATTCACTCATCCCCTAGAAATTTCCTTTCAATGTCACTTTGTATCTAGACGACCGGCTGAGGTAGTTCAGGGCCAGCGGCTCTTGCCGGGATGTCCTAAGGTTCAAGTTCAGACGATGGCAAATTATTGACTGTAGATATATAGCTAGATCGAAATCAACCGCTGGCTGGAGAAGGCTGCGGCCCGCAGCTCTGATGGGTAGATTTTTGTAGTTACTCAGTTCAATGCCGCGCGAATGTCGGAACAGTATCCTAACAATCGGGCCACAGACCGCGCGCGATTTTTCCTTTCTCTTCCTTGTCCTATCTTGTCCCCTTTCACACACGCTATGTATCATAATTATCGGGAGCTTAGAACATGTCTCGGCTGGACCGTACCCGCTGGAGGGTGATATGAGGAGAGCGGAAAAAACCGTCAGCCGCCGTGTAGGTTGGCGCTGAATTTCACCATCCAGCAAGGAGGAAACGCCGTCACCTCCCGCGATAAAACATTCACTTTACTAACGGGACTAATATCCATAGCAGTTGGCTTGCCCGGAAACATTAGTCAATTTAGATTAAATACATTGGAAACTACATTGTTTTTTATTTAAAACGTATTAACCTATTTTGTGAGTAGAAATTAATGTCGATTACTAAAATAAAAATGACTTTCTTTGATATATTTTATTGCCTTTCTTAAATTCTATATACCGTCGTGTTACATATGTCAGTTTCTATGTTGTTATTTAATATCGTAATTCGTAAATTTCCAAAATATGTTACATCAGTTGAAGTTTAATGCATTAATAAATTGATGTATATGTTGTATATGCTCTGTAACTTTGATTTTTCACATTTTGAGATTGGTTTCATATTCGCATTCAGTCATCCCCATACCTTGCAACTGGCTTAAAAGAGAAAACAATGTTAAAGTTATTGAATTTTGATTCCGTTTTTCTTTCAGCCCAAACCACTGCGCGGCGGCCGGGATCTCTGTTGTGCGCGAGCGGAAAATAACCGCACGTTTCGTTTTGTGTGGGCCCCTCCGCCCTGGCGCGCGCGCGCAGATACTGGCGCATTTGATCGCATAATCGGGTAGTTTTGGGAACCCGGCGAAAATTGTTTGCTTTGAAATGGCCGTTTCGTTTTAACGCAAAAAAAAATCTTTGCACACAGAGGGGAACAAACGAAAGTGAGCGGGATAGATTTGTTTGGAAATTTCTCTGTGTGAGAAAGCAGAATGGCACAGTTTTAATGGAATCTAAACAGGGCTCTTTCGCTCTGTTATCGCATGTTTTTGCCCCTCTTCCCTACGTTCTGCTAGCTCCAGTTCCCCTCTGCCTCATTTTGTGGTTTTCCTTGATTGAATTAACCTAATTCACAAAGTGATTACCAGGTTTTCTAATTTTAAGTCAACATTTTTCTCCCGGAGAAACATGTTAAATTGTGAATAAACTACTCGTAGGTGTTTACGTTCATGTGCAACCTAGATTTTTTTATGTAAGTTTAATGTCATGATGACAATGCTAATCGTCCTAATGGCAAAATGAAAATGACGAATCACATTACGCGAAAGAATACATTACTCTCTGATGTAAAAAGGTGGCTAATGGAGCTCGTGCACCCATATCATCCATTTCACTATCCACCTTCCATTACTGCCCCGGTCAGGTGAAGTCAGAATTTTTTGTATTTTTTGTGTTGTCATGTTTTGCCTTCTTTCTCATCCCGGATACCCTTAGCTTACTGAGTCGGCTCACATCAACCTACGGATGTAATTTGCCATTCGGAGACATTGATAGAGACCGTAGATGCTTTTGTACTGCGGCATTGATCCTGTCCACAGGCGTTAATTATAGTCTTTCCTTCCTTTTACCATTATATGTTTTCACTATGAACGAAAATGTCGATAACACATTTCTAACGTCTTCTCTTATCGACACACCCGCAATAAACATCTCAACCGTACTGTTAGACCACGAAAACTGAAAGGGGTCCAAATTGCATACATCCAACCAACGTTCGCTGCTTTAATGTAATTTTCCGGTTCCGTCATGCTACCTCATTGTTATCACATTCTTAGATGTAAAGGTGATTAATCGATGCCTTAAACCATCGAACAGCTAATAATACCTTGCATTACTACTTTTCCCTTGTTTATTTACTATTTCTTTCTCTTTACCTCTATGGCGTCCTTTAAAAGAGTCTCTGAAATGCCCTATCTTTCAGGGTATGCTTCCTGTTTCATCTGTCTGAAGCTTCAATTTTTATAATATTCTCACGCCAGTACTTGTACGTCCTGTTGGTAATTGGATTTTATACGAGTTTGAAGATGTTGTTGAATGTTTAAGCTAGTATTAAATTGGCATGCAACTCGCAATTTTAATAATTGGACATGTACAGGTATTACCACGCAAATTTCACTCGGCACTCAATGACGTAAGTTCATGAAACACTGTTCGGAAGTACTATTTACTGAGTCTAAAATGTGTATTCTTGAGCTTAAGAAACTTTTAATAGCTAGAAAATATGCCATTCATTTTGCAAGTCTTCAATTGTCACATTCCGCTCTAAGGGGAAGTATTAGTATATTGTAGTCAATTAGAATTATTTTTTGGGGAGACTCCGAGCGTTTAGTCACAATCCTCTCAAGTTGTGAAATTGTGATTTTTCTTCTAGAAAAGTGTTTGTGTATTATTCATGATTTTACTTCCACTCCAATAACTTTCCCAGAAATTAATTTTTCTTTAATAAATTTTGTAGTATCTATGTGCTTCACATTGTCGAAAATGAAACGCTCTTGAACAAAGCAAGCCACTAAGTAATGTTGTTAACAAATGTCGGTATGGTATTGCAGGAAATTCGTTTTGAATATTATTTTAGCGTGTGAAATTCAGTGTTGCTAGAGTACCACAGATAAAATACCATAGAGAAAGTACCATAGAGACAATATTTTTTCAAAATTCTTTACCATCTGCTGGTAAAGAATTTTGAAGAATATTTTAGTCTTAATGTTCATCTCAATTGGTTTTATTCGTAATCATTATTGTATAATAAGCATTGTTTTTTAAACATAACATTGCAATGTAGTATACATTCTTTCTCACTGTAACTAAAAATATGCAGAAGAGTGTTTAGAATTTTTCTTGACACTTCTCAATAATTTATTAAAATTTGGGTACGTGGAGTGCAAAGAGGTTGTTTTATGACAACCAAATCGTGACATATGTGTTGGTAGTAATGTGTCGGTATTGTGATGTCGAGAACAGCAGATGGAATACGGAATTAAATTGTCAGTGCAGAAGACGATGGGACCAACTGCTTCTGTTTTCCGAACTACAAATATTATATGAACAGTCAGCAATGCAATAACCAGTACATTACAGTGATAACCGATTTACGTTTCACCCTTTCATCTTGTCAGATAAGTCTAAATTGACTCATCGTTGTTGCGTTGTGAATTTCTCGCTTTATATCAATATGTAGTATTTTCATTGTTGTAAAAAAGTGACCACCGCTCTGAGAATCATCTCAGACATTACTGTGAAATCTTTGAGAAAATTAATTTATTCATTTTTCTTGATGTTCTTTCGTTGTTAATATGAACTCGAATTTTCATTGAAATCTGAAAACATAATTACAGTAAACCCTACACGAACAAAACTTCGGTCCCGGAAAGGGATTGCGGTAATACGGACATTTATAACACTCGGAGAACACGAATTTTTATAACACGAACTCCGATTATTTCGGTCCGTTGGGATTCGTGTTAATGAGGGTTTACTGTAATGATACAAAACATTTCTACAAAATCACGATGTTGAAAAAATAAAACCGAGTTCTTTAAACAATCCTGTTGTATTGTGCTTTCGTATTATGAAAGTCTTGTGACCCCTCTTCCTCTGCGCTTGGGGCGGCAGTGTGTGGTGCGCCAGGCGCTCGGCGCAGGTGTCTCTTTCGTCATCGGAAATTCGCACCGGCGCGGCGCGGCGCCCGCGAATCACTTACGCGAGCAGGTGGGAATGAAGCGCAGTGTCGCGGCCGCCTTCCGTGACGTGCCTCGCCTTCGGGAGCGTGGGCGGGCGCGGGGGGGGAGGGGCCGGGGGCCGGGCTGAAAACAGGCCGGCGGCCGAGACGGAACGTGCGCGCGCGCCGGCCACGCCGGAAGATTTGGTTAGCATGACGGAGGGGGACGCAGGAGCAGGAGGAGGAGGAGCCGTGGCGCAGCACGCGGGCGCCGGCCGGCTGCGTGACCGGGGTACGGAGCCCGGCTTGCCCCTTCCCTCCCGCGCCAACAACCCCGCCTGCCGCTGCTGTGTCATCGCACCCCATCTTCTCACCCTTCCTCTCCCCACTTCCCTAGCCTCTACTTCTCCACCCTCTCCCCCATTCTTATTCCCACTCTCCCCCCCCATGCTCTTCCCACTTCCCTAGCCTCTTCCTGGCCCTCCTCTTCCCCGCTCTCTTCCCCATCCTCTCCTCACTTTCCTAGCCTCTACCTCACCCTCCTCCCCACCTCCCGATCCTCATTCCTACTCTCGTCCCCTTCTTCACCCTCTACTCCACCCACTCCTCCACCCTCTTCCCCACCCTCCTCTCCACACTTCCCATCCTCTCCCCTAACCTTACCCAACTCTTCTCCACCCTCTCATCCATCCCCTCCCTCCCCCACCCTCTTCGCTAGCTCCTTCTGCCGTGGAAAGCCACATTTGCTGTGCCCACTCGCCCTACGTCTCTCCCTTCAACACCATTGCGGCGTTTGTGGCGTTCCCGTTCAGCACCGCCTCCGTTCCCATCTCACTATGGTCACGTATCTTCCTGTCCCTCACTCGCCAGCTGCGTTCTCACGACAATGACCCTTAACAATCCCCTCCCCCAACCCCTATCATTTCACGCGACCCCTTTTTCTTCGCCCTCATCCACTTCAGCAAACCCGACTCTTCTTGATTCGTCGCCGTATTTATACATCGGCCCTCTTTCCCTTCGTCTTTCCCTACCCAACCCTTCCCACCCTAGTCCGCATCCCCGGTCTCTTGTTGTCTCCTGTAGCGTTTGTCCTTCCTTCACGTGCTCAACCCTTCCCTCTCAATGTCTGTCCGCTGTCCTCCACCCGGGCTGGCTGCTTTCTCTCAAGCGCCGCGTATTCTCCCCAGGCCTCCCCGCGGCCGCGTCGCGCAGCGCTTCTCGATGCCACCTTCCGATCGCTCATTTGGCGCGAGCGCTGCGCCAGCAAACCCGACGCCGGCGCCCCCGCCCCACCCCACCACACCTCTCCCTTGCGCGCCGCCAACACCGCCCCTTTGTTTTGCCCTCTCCACTTCCAATGCGCCCGCCGATATCCGAAGTCCAAATAGACTGTTTTTGTGGCGCGAGAAAGTAAACGAGTGAACGGGGTGTGTGCCTCTTTGGCCTGGCTCGGGGATAATGACAAAGAAAATAAGATAAATGGAATAGAACGCCTAGGTGCACGAGATCCTTGAAATGCCAAGGAAATAGATTTTTTGAAATAATATCGTGGATTTAATTTCTTACAGAATATTACATAAATCGAATTACCTGCATTGCAATGTGTGTAGATTCATTTTTTGACGATGCATTTTATGATAAATTATTATAATGCAGCCAACTCTGAAGTTTGGAATATTAGAGACGTGTGAGGTTAAAAGTGTAAAAATTTCACAGAGTTCGTCGTGAATCTGAGTAGTCAATGTAAGATACAGTGGAAGAGAAAAAGGTAACGTGGAAGGCGCGTTGCATACGTAATACGAACGTCAAATGTAGCCACATTACGTAGCGCAATGAAGTTAATTATTTATCTACCAGATGAAAAAACCCTGTTAGCAAAATTTAAAATACAAACAACTATTAAATTGAAGTTTTACTCGAAAATGCGAATGCAAATTATTACATACGTAGTATAGAGAAAGTATTGTAGTCGTGCGTCGGAAATCGGCGATTTTGCGACAGAAATTTCTTATCCGGGCCCTGCTAATCAAAAAAATGGATAAATGTTTTTGCGGTACGTAGTAAATTACTTCATCTAACACGTTGTGTAGTCAGAATCAGTCTGTCTTCGTCTGTGAGTGGTCAATGCGTCTAAACTGTTCAGCCGATTTTCTCCAAAATTGATATTCCGCGACCGATCTAAAGGAACTCGAGGCCCTGAGAGTTTGAAATGGGTATTAAGATTTTTGGGGATACTTTACATGAAGCCTATGCATTTTCGAAATTTACTCAAGGTGGCTCCATTTTTTAAAAACTTTGTCCTCGAAGAGCGTAAAGAAAGCTTAAAAGAAACTCGGCGCTGAAAAAACTTTTCATGGTAGGAAACACTTTTGCAGATTCATGTAGTAGTATAATACTGCGTAGCCGTTATAAATAATGCGATAAAGTATATGTTGAAGCACCATTTGTTTCTGAAATGTAATACTCACACAAATTTTTGTCGCAGAAGCACTTTTTTGATGCAAGTGACTTGCCAATGGATAGAAACGTTTATTATGAGTAACATGTGTATTTTATGCTTCCTTTCCATGTTTATAGTAGAGTTGTGTCCAAGTTATTGGTGTTCTTGCAGTTCCGCTTGTGAATCTACGAGTACATTGGGAAATGGAGGAGAGCTTTATGGGCTAGACGATTTGCCTAAGTTCGGATTCTAGGTTTGGGAAATATTTGTCTTGATACTGCGAACACAAAACATTCCACATACAGACATCGGATAACCACGTGAGTCCGTCCGACCGCTACTCATCGTTGGGCTTTTCCGCCCTCCCATTGGGGGCAAGTGAGGCGCTGCGGTGCAGCCACGCCAGCCGGCCCGATGGATTGCGATGACCACACGCCCCCACCTTCCGCCCCCCTCGCACCCCTATTTCCTCGCGCCACACATACGCCTCTCCCGAGCACACCCGCCTGGCAATTCGACGCGTTCCGATCTACCGATGAGGAACTGACTTTTTTTGGATCCTACGAGAGTATTCTCAAATAATTACGGAAAAGGGGAGAGAGGTAAGCCCTTAAAATGCGTTTTCATGGAGGGAGAATAAGAAACCTACAGAACTGATCTGTAACTTTCGACATTGAATCGATTGGCACATAGTTTTCCGGATCCTTTTAGAATATTGTCGCAGAATTCTAGAATTCCACAAATTCAAGATAATTAAATGTAACATTAATGTAATATGGCTACTTTTTCATGTTTTCTACGTCTGAGGATGGACGAGCGAGATATCTAAATTGTTTATAACATTCCCTTTTATTATTAATTCATATAGCATAAATTAAAATTAGCATGAAAATACCTGCCAGTGGCGTTAAGCTAAACTATATAAACTATCTTGATATTGTTTAATTGCGTCTGATCTGCGTTATCTAGAATATCATTTTCTAAATCGTATTTTTAGTTTCAATTGTGTTGAATGACCATTTTTATATCTTTATATATAGAGTTACTCAATTTATTTTTGTACTTTTTTCTTTAAATATCCATATTGTGTCATCTTCGATATGCCTATGCCTCATCAAAATTATTATTGTAGTAAGTAATATTCCACCAGAAAATACTCGTACATATTTTGTGAATATTTTTTCTCTACTCGCTTTTCATATCCGAAGCAAATACTGCCATCTCGTCTGATATACATCAATAACGTGGACTTTATGTTTGTCTTGTTGGTATTCGTATTGAAACGGCAACTCTAATTTCTTGTGAATATGGCTAGGACTCCCGGCGATTTGAAATTCTGGTAGTGCTTCTTTTTTTCTTTTCAGAGTTGAGCGGGTAAGTGGGTTTCTGCCTATTCAATCGATCTGTTACTTTGTTACTTTATTCATCTCGCTGTGTTCATGGAAGTTTGGCGCAAGACATTCCGAGACTTTCTGTTTGTCGAAGCAACAGGAACCACGCCAACCAGGTCGATCATGGAAGTCATTTTCTAATGGAACAGTCTTCTCGAATTTCTCTTTTATTTTGTCAGGTAGGTTTTCGGTTGACTTTCATTGCATTTTAGGTTGTTTTCTTTCTGCTCTCAGCATTATTCTTTCCGCTTTTCTCTGGAAGTTTGAGTTCTCGTTTCGAGGTATTTTGACTTTCACATTGAAGGTTTTTCTCGATTGCTGTTTGTAATGTGCAAATCAATATTCCATTATGGATCTGAACGTCTTGTTACTATTTTCCTAGTATAGGTTTCCAATATGTAATGAAGATCTTTGTAACTCGCATTCGAGTAGTCATATTATTGATTTCTTATGTCTGAAAGTGAAACCTTAATAGGTGTTGAAAGTAATAACTCAGCCGACGAGATAATTGTCAAACTGCAAAACATAAATTTAATCGAAAGCGTTTGAAAATTTTCTGATACGTATATCACTCAAACCTACACGAGATGTGTTTTTATTTTTAGATCAATGGCAGAAAAATGAAATTTCACTAGAAACGCATAAATCAGACATTGGTATCACGAAAAACATTAACTGCAAGAATGGCATTTAATCCAATTTCTTTTACATTAACTTGCTAGAATTTGGTAGAAGAAACATTATTATTCAATGGTCATCATAGCGCTGAAACTATTTCTTATCACGAAAAGAAACCCTGAGCCAAAGGAGTGCACGGTTGGTACTTGAAAGACGATGAAATGAGAAAAGATCATTCAATTGGCTTCATGAATTTAGCAAAGACGTGCTCTGTCTGTTATGAAACCCTAGCCAGGCTGTTCGATATGCAACCCCTGACCCTTGCTCCGCCAGGACCGATAATATGGTTAGGATAGAGGCCAGAGAATCCCTCAGGAGATTAAATGGACTGGAAAGAAGACTTGCCATCCCAGAGTGGCATAAAAAGTCCATTGTAGATATGTATTTAAAAATGTATTTTGTATGTATTTAAAAATGTATCATCGTTGACGAACAAAATCCAGTTAGCATATTATTCTACTTTTGAGCATTTTTTTCTATGACATGAATATCTAGCTGTTGCGTGGCTGTTGTATATTTATTTACTTTTCATCGTGTTTGATACACCTCTTATTTCAGTACAGATAAATACGATTACTATTTTATAGTCATTTTGTCAACAATTAAAGATTCTTTCGGAAGTCAACTCTTGGTGGTTATAATTTGACGAGGGATAGTAATTTTGTCCCAATCTTGTCATGACCAACAAACATGAAACATCATGGTCCGTTCTCTTATGAAATCTCATTTGAGAGGAAAAGTTAGTTAACACGGAGGTCATAAAACAATTAAACATATGCATGCCATTCGTTTAATGCTATATTATGCATTAAATCATGAATCAATGTACACGTCCCGTTATCTGGAAGGAACAGAATACTGGAAAGTAACTTCGAGTGTTACTGTGCCCTCTGTGCCAGTTCTGATGTCGAAGGAGTTGTCGAAACATGTATTGTAATGACACCAGTATTTACAAATCCAGATTTTTCTATCTGCAAAAGTGGTGAATTGACATATCTAACTTGCATTGGATCTCTGATTCTCATTCGGTTGACACTACCGACGATGTCACCAGACTGTCCCAAACTCCTCTTTGCAATAAATTATAAGTTATCACGATTGCTCACATCCATTACATTACTCGTCGTACCAAAAATATATCTACATATCAATAAGAGTTAACAGCACTGAAGAAAAAGTCAGCAAATGATTTTAAAATAACGTAGAATGTTCGAGTTAAAAAGTAGTAAAAAACTTTATTTTTCTATTGCATCATGAAATAATATACGGTCATGCGACATTGTGATATTAATAATAGAACTCGCCACGATATTGAAATAAAACAAAATAAGTCTTTTAAATATTGTGATGACACGACGAAGATGTAAAGCTATTGGTTGAGTGATTAATACCCGTGCTCCAGATCACAAACCACTAGTGAACTTCTTTGAAAGGAACAATGAATCAAACGCTCATGTTCTACTAATGACGGAAGTTAAGAAATGTAGAGAATGATTTGTATTAAATGAATAATATAATGAACACAAACTCTATATAGAATAATATTCGAGTGAAAAGAGGGGACACTGAGATTATACATTCTACTCTTAGAGAGATCGACCCACGACGAGTAAGCACGAGCCTCGTCCAAGGATTTCTGGAGTGTCATAAGTGTCGTCAATGTTTTGCCCTGAATTCTCGAGTGTATTTTCCGGGTATCTCCCCCCCCCCCGCGGCACACCGACGCAGCCGAAACAACTTCTAAAGTCCCGAGTAATCTGCCAACACGTGTGGTGATGTAGAGCGTCTAAGGTTGCGTGTGTAGAAGGGGGCAAGGACCAGTGCGCTTGATCCTTGGTCCATGTTTTAGGTTACTGCTCCGGTATTCGCCTGGTATCGATAGTTCTCGATATAGTGGTTCTAATCGAACCAGTAATATAGCTAGTGTCGAAAATCCACCGCATACGGAGCGATTGGTGAACATGCGGTAAAGGCGAGGGAGCGGGGAGAGTAAGCGTGGGTGTGGGGGAGGGGCGAAGGCTGGCGAGGCGCCTGGCCGGGCCGCGCTGGGCGCGCGTGATGGAGCGGGTGCAGCTGATGGGGACGTTGGCGCTGGCGCTGGCGCTGGCGCTGGCGCTGGCGCTGGCGCTGGCGCGGCCACGGGCGGCGGATGGGCGTTGGCACGGAGACGCGCTGGACAGCAGCGCCGCACCGCGTCGCCCCATGCTGCCCCGCCCCGCGCCGTGCCGCGCCGGCCGTCGCATATCGGCAGGCGTTCATTTTCCCCGCGGCGCAGGCACCATGCCACCCCCACCGCCCGCACCCATTGCCCTCGCCCGCGACCCTCGCCCACGCCCGCCGCCCAGTCCCCGCCTGTCACCCCCGCCCGCCATCCACGCCCGCCTCCAGCGCTGCTGCCCACGGTGCTGCCCACGCCCGCCGCCCACGCCCGCCGCCCACGTCTGTCTCGCCCGCCGCCCCGATGTATTGCGATGTCAGCCACACGGTCTGATCCTCCCATTCGGCAGGCCGCCTCTCCCGCACGCCTCCCACCCTCGCCATCCGTTTCCCGTCGCCACTCCCGGCACACATCCCTCGCACAAGACGAGGCGTGCCAAGTGGTAATGACGTTCCATTTTATATACATTTGTTTGCAAAGCAATTTTAACGTATGGAAATGTAACGACGAGCCCGTAGTACGCGAGATTAATTAAAATCTGCGTGGTGCGCGGCTCCAGATGCGATTGTTGATTGGCTGGCCGCCCTTGCACGTCCGGGTTGCGTGCGTGCTCGTCTCGATAATTACACTTATATATTTGACGGCGCGGTCCCGGCGTTCTGGCCCATTCATCTCTGTGCTCGATCGTGCTGGAGGTCTACCTAAGTCATGGAGCAATAGTTTTCTGTTACCGGAGAGTTTGGAGTTCAATGAATTCAGCGTCATGTCCTCATTTGCAGAAGTAGTAATAGTTTCGAAGAGCTTAATATCTTGAATTATTATTTTGATTTTCAATGGAATATATGTCACATGCAGGAAGACTGCATGTCACAAATATTGCTAAATCAGTTTTTGTTTGAATTACGTTAATGAAGGGTAAATGTATCAAATAAGCATGAAGGTGACACTTCGAAATATTTCATATGACCACAGAGAAGATTGGAAATCGACTCGAACTCAACAAAAAGTTGACATGAGTATGGTATGACACGTTATTTAATATATGCAAAAATGCGTTTGACACGTACCTCAATATTCAATTAACATACATTCATATTAAGAATTTTGTGAACAAGATATTCTGTATTATGTGAGAGACATTGCGTTGCAACACGTAATAAAACAATACAAAACTTCCCTCGTTTCCTGTAGCACGCGCTGTCCAATTTATGTTTCTTCGTCCTCGTCATTTATGCTTCTACTTTTACGACTAATGCGTGAAGTCACTAATTTTGTTGCGGGAATTAGGGCGTGCTTCTGTAGTTCATTATTCACCTTAGAATTCAATTTCAGGTCCGCAATCGTGTTGCGGAACGATTTCAAAACAAACGTGTTATAAAGCATTTGCAAAACGTTCATTAATTTTTTCTTTTACTTAATTAAATCTTCCTTTCTAAATAAAACTTGCCGTTATTTCCTCGTTACCACCCACAAAACTTTCCCGCGCTTCAGACTAATATATTTGAGTAGAATTCTCACGATTTTTGCTCTAAAAAATAGTTGCTTTAAACCTGATTTTTCAAACTGCAACAGGGAAGCACTTGTTAATGTCGCACCAATTTGGGTTCACGTTTGCTGCATAGTGGTGGAGACTGTTGGAAGGAAATGCTTGCATCATCAGAGTTGCCACATACGACTAGAATTCTTTGAAGATGCGACAAGAAATCGTTTAATGTATTTAGGTATGCATTTAATAGGAATTGGTTTTGCCGAACATGTGCCGTTTAAAGTAGTTACGTCGTACGTTTTTGACCCAACAAGTGTGTATAATGTATTGCCTTGAAAATCAGAATTCTAATGAATTTCAATAATTACATTAAAATACCTATTCTTTCGTTTCATTTATTGTTCTCTTACAAATAATTTTTTGCACAATTATTATTTATGCATACATGTGATATTTAACATAAAGGAATTTGTATACCCTATATGTTTATACGTTTCATCAAATTGAAATATTAATAAACAAAAATGAAAGGTTTCTGGAATTTTAGAATTAGTTGTATAAAAATTATGCAATTTTGATAATTCAATTATACAACAAATGTAACAAAAAGAGCTCAAAACATGTTCAAACTTGTGGTCATAAGGGAATATAGTAATGTTAAGTTACAGTTTATATCCAAAACTGGCTATTTCGGGAATTGGTTGGTTGGTTGATTGATTAGTGATTCCGGGCGTGTCAAGAGCTTAGATCACTAGTCCCGAAAGTGTAGTGCATGTTTTTTCCTCGGGAGATGGCAGTGATCTTTCCCCGCTGGATGGCGAGATCCGGCGCTGACGTATCGTCGGCTAGCGAGGTTTCCCCCTAACCAGGATTCTCCCACCAGCAGGGCACCGCCCCAGCCGGGACAAGCTCTAAGCTCCAGACAGGTCTTCGGGAATATGCGGTACTGTAGCGCATGTTAGTGTGAGTGTGTGTGTAATGGGAGAGGATAGGACAAGGAAGAGGAAGGAAAATCGCGCGCGGTCCGTGGCCCGTTTGGTAGGGTACTGCTCCCGCATTCGCCTGGTGTTGATCGGAGAAACAACGGAAAACTACCAATCAGAGCAGCCGGCCGCTAGAATTCTCCTCCAGACAGCGACTGAATTCGTCCTACATGAAAAGCTAATGTCGAAAATCCTGCCGCAGTCAGGACTCGAACCCAGGACCTCCCAGTCAGAGTCGCGAATTAGCCGGCTAATGTTTAAATTCTGCAATATAGGTCGATAAAAGTCCCAAGATGGAACATCTTCGATGGATTCTTCCTACTTAAGCCGGATGAAGTGCATATTCCCCTATACGAGGGGGCTAGGATACGTGACGTACGTTAGAGTGACAAGAAAAGCAGATGTCATATTGCTGTTGAGAACTTTCTTAGGATAATGTGAGTCTGAATGTGTAGTTTCCAGTTGCACTGTAGCAGCAGTATGTACACGATGCCACCTAACCTAACATAACATACACTTACCATACCATTTTTTACCATTACATTTTTTACCTTACCATACACCTCAGTTGATACTTCGCTATACATTTCCAAAATGGCTGAGAGGGATCACGACCACAACTGTTGCCACTGTAGTGTCGCTTACTGGGAGGTTCTCGGGTTCGAGTCCAGACAGTGGCGGACTTTCGACCCCGGCTATATAGGTATGTCGAATTCGGTCGCTGTCTGGAAGAGAGTAATTGAGGTCTGCAGCTCTGATGGGCAGTTTCCCCTGGTTTCTCCGATCAATACCAGACGAATACCGGGGTAGTCCCTTAACAAACGGACATCAGAGAGCGCGCGATCTTACCTTTCTCGTCTTCGTTTCCTATTCTCCCATCACACACATACACCTACAAGTACTACACGACCACACATGTCGAGAGACCAGTTCGGAGATTAGAGTTTATGGTGGCTGGGGCGGGGTCCCATTGGCGGAGATACCTAGAAGTACAACCTTGTGGCAGAAATACCTGGATATACAACCACGTAAATGAATCGCATCGTATTACTGACTTTTTACAAAGTTCGAAACATTTCTGGGAACACAGTGGACCTAATCTTCGATACACATTTTGTTGGATTCCAAGAATCTAGTGTGATTAAGTGACAAGTGTCAGGGGAACAGAATTAGATCATAGGACGTGACAATAATTGCAAATTTCCCAAAATTTGAACTGGTGTCTCATATGCCACACTTTTTTTTCTGTATCGACGAAAACAAATCATTAAATCATTACAAAAATATTTTTTAACTCCAAAACAGCGAAACTATGCGAAACTTATAGACGGAATTCAAAACTTATAAAGACAGTAAACCAAGGATGACCCTTAAATAATATTATACATGATTAGCAATGAAGTGCTGCTCTACAAAGAATAGAAGCGTTGCGCAGTTGTACTTAGGTCTTCCGAATTCGCCATGTGGGCGCGCCGACGCAAGGGAGGCCGCGTCCCAGGGGCGTCTCCGTCGGCACCCACCTCGCGCCCGCCTCGCCCCGCCCCGCCTCGCCCCGCCCCGCCCCGCCTCGCCCCGCCTCGCCCCGCCCCGCCTCGCCCCTCCCCGCCCCGCTCCGCCTCGCCCCGCCTCGCCCCGCCTCGCCCCGCCTCGCCCCGCCTCGCCCCACCTCGCCCCGCCTCGCCCCGCCTCGCCCCGCCTCGCCCCGCCTCGCCCCGCCTCGCCGCGCCTCGCCGCGCCCCGCCTCGCCCCGCCTCGCCCCGCCCCGCCTCCGCCCTGCTTCGGTCCCCGTCTCTTCCCGTCGCGGCTGCCTCCGCGCAGAGACGTGCCTCCGCGTCATCAAGAGAAATGTGCGCCAATTTCCACGTTATTTTCTTTTAATAGAATATTTTACATAGGGAACTATTTAAAATGCATTATGTAAGCCCTAACCTCAACTCCGAAATACACGTATTTCCCTGCAGAGCCATAAAACGGGGGAAAGCTTGCGGGGCGGCAGCGGAGACGAAGGCGATGTGACACGGCGGCGATGGTCCCCGCCTGCCTCGTGGCCTGGGGCGCAAGTTAACGGAGGACGGGAGGGCGGTGACTGGTGAGCGCCGTGCGCGAGGCCGCGGGGGATCTTGCCCCGCCCTCACCCTCGCGCCCGTCCTCGTTCTCGTCCTCGTCTCCGCCCTCGTGCCGCTCCCATCCAACCCCATATCGCCGCTCGTCGCCTTCATTCCCGTGCGGCTTCACCTGGGGCTCCGATATCTTCCTCGTTCCGCCCCGCCCATCGTTTCCCGCCACCGCCTGTCTTTAATGCTGCATTCCTTGCGGCATTCTTTTCCCCGGCGCGCTTGCGTCCGTCGCGCAGGTTCTCGACGCTGCTACTGCGCGTTGCCCTTCGCCTCACCTCTTCCGTGATTTCCTTTCTCGTCGTCGTCGTGCCGTACTTGACGAGCAGACATTGGGAGGCCCCCGTCCCCGCCTTGAAGTGGATGCTGCTCTTTTCTTTAGTCCATCATGCTACGCATCCTCATCGCTGGCATTTTGGGCGTTGTCTTCGAAATGTCGATTTTTAATGCTATTATTCTTGCTGTGCATGTTTCAGAGCGTATAAAATTGTTTTCAACGGAGTATTGACGCCATTCGATTTATCGATTTTTGTCGTCAGGTACACAGTAGGCTTAATTACTTCAGAATTTTTTACCCTGCAAAGGTTATTGGAAGCATTGGTTACGAATTCAGCGCTCGTCCAAGACTCTCCTTCCCGTGCTTTTTCAGACAGTCGCCTAATCATTGCCCTTTGCCTAACCCCTACACCCGTCCACTCTCTCGCCAATTCCTTCCCCGCCGTCCTCCGCTGTGAAACTCAAATGTTAGCCTTTTGCGTCTCTTAAACTTTATCATCCTGATACCTTAGTGTTTAGTCTTCTCTTTTCTCATAATTCTGTCTTCATTCAGTGTAATAAAGTTTGTCATTTGTTGTGACACACTAAAAAGGCACTACTAATTACTATCCTTAAATTTTTCAGTTTTTATGTGCACCTACTTCGACAGAACTTGTCCAGAATCTCCATCCTAATGAGGTCTCCTTTATCCTTCACTATTCAGTTGTATCCTTGGAAGCATTCCCATCTTTTGCTACATTTTTGCTTGGCCCTTGGCTATAGCATATAATCTCTCTCTCTCTCTCTCTCTCTCTCTCTCTCTCTCTCTCTCTCTCTCTCTCTCCCATTTAATTTCTTAGCTTGCTTTGTAGTTCCGTGACAAGTATTATTGTCGATACTCCCATTTGTTGTATCTCATCCCCATACACTACCCTTCATTCCTCTTTTCTACTTTTATTTGTCTTTTTCCACAGGGCTCTTTCGTGATATCCTTCTTGGCGTCTTCGCTGTCTCTCTTTTCCCTTCTTCCGCTTTATGGTGGAATAATCATTCCCTGTTGACCATCGAGCACATCGTTCCCTGCCTCTTCTCTTTGTTCATCTTCATCGGGTCTAGTTTCCTCTACATCCGTCCCCACCCACCCGATTTTTCCCCTTCGACGCCCTTATGAACCCCCCTCTCTCCTCTAAAGGAATCCCTTCCCGACTTTTATTCGCCGGCAGCGCTGTGGCCTCACTGCCATGCGAAAGCCTCGAGTGTCGGCCCCCACCGCCACTTCTCAATCCCCCTGTGTCCCGCCTCTGCCTCGTCCTTTCCCCCACTCGCCTCCCTCCTCACAGTCTCTCAGCCGAGGGCGCTTCCTTCTTCTGGGCTTCTTTCCCCGCGGCGGCCCTCTTTCCCCTCCCCTCGGCCCCCACCCCTTCCCCCGCCGCCGCCAGCGCCGGGCTCGTTCTCCGCGCTCGTTGAGATTGATGGACTCGCTTGCTTCCCGCCGCGTCAATCACTGGGACGCGCAGACAGCTCGCTGTATGGCGCGCCGCGGTAACTCGCGCGCTTGATGTCTATCGCCATCACACGGCGCACAATGCGAGGCGGCGGCGAGGGGGGCGGGGGCGGGGGCGGCGGCGGGGGCGGCGGCGGGGCGCCGGAGGACACCAGTCACCCGCTGTCCCCGAAGAAGTGTCGCTTTGATGGGAGATACAGCGTATTTGCGCCCGCTACGTGGAAAACTCCTGCGTTAACTTGAGAGGTAGACGTAAATTTATTACACGTCACGAATGGAGTTGTCGGGATTGGCAAAAGAAGATATGCGATCTTTATTTTGTCGACATTTTTGAAGGTTTTTCTTTTGAGTATCCTTTAAAAACTTATCTGATGTGTTCATATTTTATTAGGGGCGTTGTTATTGACTTTTAATTGAAGCAGTGCCGTACCTCTAATTTTTTTGCTATTTTATATTCCTATTTTTGTAGTCGGTATTTCTATACAGAACAATATGAATATTTCTTTCTGTAACGCCAACAAATGTTTCCTGCCGTATATTTTGAGGATCAATATATTATATATATAAATTATTTTATCAATGCCTCATTACTTGCAACTATTTTTAATTGTTGTATAGGAACTAACTTTATGTATTATTATATCTACAATATAGCAGAGCCGATGTGTTCGGTCAGCCGAGGTGAAACGAAGGGCTTTTACCTACAGCCCTTTCAATTCCATTTAACCTATGTGATTGAAGCGTAAGGCACACGTGTTTTTATCGCAATTGAAATTTTGTTTATATTTTCCTACCGTCATTTGTATTCTGCGCATATACATTCCCGAGATTGCATCGGTTTTGATATGACATTCGTTATAACTTGTTACGATCCATGTTTTCAACTGTTTTGAATGAGTTTGAAAAGGATTTGCAAACAAAGACTACGTAAAAATGATCCAAATTCTTCCAAATTTCATTTCAGGAGATTGAATGGTATAGTATAATAGAAGTCTTAATTGCTTGCATATTTACTATTCATTATTTGAAAAATAAGACAAAGTTGTCGAAGGAGAAGGAAGGGAATTCCATGTGAAGGGGTGTGCTACATCTTCTTTACGATGTGAATAAATGAATAAAACAGTGACGAAAAGTCGTGACAAGCGGAATGTCCAGATTAAAAGTAGATGATTCACGTTAGGTCCTTCCTATTTATAATAGAGTGTGGCGATTAAGTTGTTCTTCGAAGAGAGAAGTATATGCGCATTCTAGAGGTGCGTGATTCCTATTAATACTAGAATAGGTTAGGTACATTTAAAATATCACTAACCATCTGAAACCCATTCTCTTCATTCAATTTAAAAACATTTCCATTCTGAATAATTCAGTGATATTTTATATAACAATACTAAAGCGGCATCTATATTCGTTTCCGAACGTAACTTTTCCAAGAATAAACTCGTGCATAGAAAATGAAGTTGTGACGTGCCTTGATACAACTAATCGATGAATCGCCGCTGCATAAGCCAGTTTTTCCATTTCTTCAGACATTCGCAGACGGGCGACTCAGATCTTTCATCATTTGTTCGTATCCATCATTTAAGGTTATGTCATCGCATCTACGCGCCTGTAGAGTCAGCTGAGTGAGAAACGGCTTCCTGCTTCTGGGAGGTAAACTTTGGAGTAAGGCAGGTAGAGCGCGGCTGTGTTCTCTGGTTGAAGCGAACGCACGAAGAGGAAGAACTGTATGTGATCCAGTGTCTTGCAAATTCACTCATATCATTTCCTCCGTCAATTTAGACAGTGTTAACCATTTATTATGAAATCTCCTGTCCCATTTATGTTTCCCTTCTGTCTTCTCCGCATCGACCTTTTAATTTTGTTTTTTGATTGTTCTTATCCATAATTTCTACCTCCTTTCCATTTTCTGGATTTATATTCCCACTTCTTCATTTCCATCCTTCCACTTTTCTCGATCGTCCGTGTTCTATATTTCTGATTGCATTACTACCATTATCGTCCTACCTGCATTCCTTCCTGTGATTCAACTGCTTGCAGTTCTCGTCTGCCATACTCCAGTCTCTTGCCATACCACTTCTCTCAGAGCTGACTCTAAGGAAGTGGGCTATAGTACATCGCCTCAATTAACAGCTCATCATTCGCAGCCTCCAATGCCTCTAAGTCCTCTCGCTGCTCCGTGTTCTGCGTGCCCCTTCCACGCTACTGGCCGTCACACATCAGACGCTCCACGTCATGCGACCTAATTCCGTACACAAACTCCATCGACTTATTCTACTTCGCTTTCCTCTTCTTCCTCTCTTCGCTTTATATCGCTGCGACGCCCATTCTCCACGTCCCACTTTGTATCGCTTCACGCCGTCTCCACACATTCCACGTTTCATCGAATCACAACTCGCCCCCGCTCACCACTTCGGTATATTCTTCGGCCGGCTCTCGCGTCAACCCGCACCGCCCAACCCATTTCCTCTCCGCTCGCCCTCTCGAGGGGAAGATCTTCCTCCCCCCCCCCGGCCTCCGGGGCGCCGCACCCTCGCAACACCCACACAGCGCCTCCTCCGTGCATTTGCCTGGCCCTCCCCGCCTCGGGCCGCCCCGCCCCCGCCCCGACGCACTCGGGCGCCCGCAGCGTGCCTTTGAAGGGGCGCCTGTGTTTTACGGCATCGGAATTCAGTCGGGGCGCTGGCGTCACCGGCATCGCCGGCGTCGCGACGCCGCTCTCGCCCGCCGCCGGGCCCTCGGCGCTTCCGGCCCTGGGACGGCACGGGACGGGACGGGGCGGCGCGGGCGGCGCGGACGGCGACGGCGAGGGCACGGACGCGGCGCCGCAAAAAGGGTCCTTGCTTTACGATAGATTTCCGCATCCATTATCCTTCCCGGCGGATCGCGCCGTACCTCCGGCCGCCATCGCCTTAAGGGACCCGCCGAAGGCCGCTCCCCGCCTCGCCCCCCACGCCGCCCCGCGCGCCGCAGCCCGCTCCCCGCTCCCGCTTCCTGCCCAGCGGACCTCGCCCCCTTCTCCGCGTCGCGCCGTTTCTTGCGTCGCCAGAGATTGCGCGCCGCCCCTGCATGAGGCTGCGAACTGCTGTTTGAATGTTTGTACCTAAAGAACCTCCCCCAGCACGGGGATGCCGTGCCGACGATGCAAACAGATCCAGCAAACAGTAAACTCCGCTCGCAGTCGGTTCTTGCGCATCGTTCTTTCGTTTTATCTCTCGCCGTTTCCAGTTCGAGATACGATCTGGATGCCCCGTGAGACTTACGTGTCTAATCTCCATGTAGTGCTTGAATAGTTTCTAGAGACTTCGAATGAAGTTTAAAAAGTTTTCTTCTCGTTCGTCGTGCTGGCTCTTGTTCTTTGCAAAGGAATATTTGCCATGAAAGGAGTAGGAACACAAAAGTTCCTAAAGCAAGTTTTCTCTCTTTTTTTAAAAATAAACCTTTTCAGGAGAAGCGTACAAAGGAATCACTTACCACATCTTGACAATTCCCAGATCAAATTTGACACCGCTCTTAGACACCTTTTCAAACTATTTGGAGTGAGTGAGCGAGTATTTCGTGTTCCCGGGCGTGTCAGCTTCTTTGCTCATTAATCTTGTGCTGGGAAGTTTCCGAGTTCCTCCCCCGCTAGAATGTGAAATGCGGCGCCGACCTACATGTCGGCTTGCTGGATTTCCTCGTTCTGGTATCTCCCCCACCGGAGTACCACCCCGGCCAGAATAAGCTCTAACCACCCGTTTTGTCCCTGCACGTGTGTGCACCTAAGAGTATAAGTGCAGGTGTAAGAGAAATGGATGGGACAAGAATAGGGAAGGGAAGATCGCGCGCAGCTCATTGTCTGATTGTTAGGGTACCACTTCTGCATTCGCCTATATCGATCGGAGAAACCATGGAAATCCTTTGATCATAGCTTCTAGCACTACAATTCAACCTAGCTAGTGTAGAAAATCCGCCACCGTCGAATCCTTTGTTTTTGTTGTGAAATTAGAAACGTCTTTTAGGAACAAATGAACCAAATGACTCGATTTCTCGAGTTTTCTGATTTTCGACGATAAATTCTGCAAAGTATTTTATGATCAGAAAAGGTCGTAAGAATAAGAAAACCAGCAACTTCGACGACCCGAGGAGAAATTAAAGTCGAAGAGTTAATCTAGTTCTGAATTTCTGTCGATGGTCAGCGTTCTCCTGCGATTTTCTCGTTGATATTGTTAGACCGTGCTTTTTGCAGTTTCGTTTCTTCTCTTATTTCATTGAGAGTTTCCGTTGCTTGTGAAGTATATCATTTTTTTAAAATACTGTCTGGAGGTACCAATTGGGCCTCTTAAAAAAGAGTTTAAGGCTATTTTTAATGAGAATCTCTAATTCGTAATTTGGAAAATGCGATTTTCCGGTGTTGAAGAAATGTGACGACGCATCGCAGGGATGTCTTCGCCCTAAAAGTATTATTTCATGTTCCAAACATTCCTTAGAGCATCAGTGTTTAAATATGATTTACTACTGATGCAAACATGTTATTTTTCGTTGTCTGATGTGATTACAAGCATTTAGTATTTTTCTTCGTGTCGTGACCGCCCGCGCGCGTTTGGAAGGCCCGCCGCCGAGCTACGTCAGCGGGGCGTTACCGCCCTCGGCCGGAGAGGAAGGCGACCGTTGCGGGTCGGCTAGGGCTGTCCGCGCGCGGCCGTCACGCCCGAGCAAGCGGGTAGGGACTCGCCACCGCCCCTACTCCGCAGCAAGTCGGCGGGCCGCTAGCCCCAGCGGACTATAAGAGGGCTCCGACCCGACACCGGGGCAGACAGCGAGCGACGGTGTTAGCGACTGTGTCCTGGCGAGTGATTTTCGGCGTGAAGAGTGATGATCGGCTACGACGACGACCTGTGCAACGGAAGAGGAACTCTCTGGCGGATATTCAACGACTCGGCGGCTTTTGGGACTTCTTCTGGACAACGGTGAAACGGCTTCGCATTTGGCACACTCTCCGGGTGATACGGAACTTTGGCTATTGTACCTGGTTATTGAATAAAAATCGTTATATGAAGTCTTGCCTTTGATTGGATACTACAATTGGCAATTTAAAAACTAAGAAATAATAGTTATGTAACGGTGTCCTAAGTAATTAAATTATTTGAAAATAATTTGGATGAGTAGAAGATATGTAGTGTGTGGAGGAACATGATGCTTGCTCACAAAATTATCTGACAAGCATTTCCCCAAAATTCGTTCTTGCAAAATCAAAAAAATTGCCGTTTTCCGGCGTACGATTATAATATTTTCTCTTTTTACGAAGGGCGAGAAAGTACAAATAACATCATGAAAAAAGTAACAGAGAAACATCAAAAATGCACGTTCCTCTACTAGAAAGCAGTTCTTTGCAATGATCAAACTTACTGGCGGGCAAACCAGGAATCGCGTTATCAGCCGAAGAATATTGTGAGCTTTCCAGCAATTTTTCACCTTCAGGAAAAGTAACTGGTAGTTTTTCGTAAAGTTTGAGCAAGGCCGTTTTGACGGTCTTCGTGTCGTCAGGTGGTCTTACTATAAAATTGTACAACGCGTGGGGTCGAGACGTGTTCACAGTGCATCGATGTCGCCACCGGTGATCAGCGGAAGGTCCACTTGGCCGCCATTTTTCGAAGTGCCACCATCAGACTGCACCGCAACTTCAGACCAAATTATGAAGAGTGTTGTACCGGGAGAATCACCGGTGATCATCCGCAACCGTTCACGTGAATCAGATCTACGATCGTACGTGCCGTTAGGCGGTCTTCCGCTGAAGCTTCAACCCCGTGCAGCCCGCCTCCAATGTCGTCGCAGCGTGGGAGGAAGCGACGACTTGCCTTCAGTGATGAGAGCTGATTCTGTCTTGGTGGAAAAAATATATAAGGAAAATTGGCGATATAAGTAAACGCATGTCGAGAGGAAATTGTACATAGTATGCTTGAGTAGCTATGTGCAGGTGAGCGCAAACGCGTGCAGGTGCGCATAACACGTGCTTACGTACTACAGGGACAAAACACGGCATCATGCATTATGGTGTCAGGAGCCATTGTATATAAAGTCCGTTTACCTCTGGTGGTTGTAGAGGGAACATTGGGTAATGCAGGATTCATTCACGTTATCATTCAACTCCTCTTGGTACCGTTTGTACAACAAGGCGTGTGCTATTCTAACAGAACAATGCACGCCCACATGCAGCGCGGGCCTGACGTGCTTTCCAAGGTGTCCTTCAACTCTCGTGGCTCAATTCCGATTTGTCCCCCATTGAGAACGTTTGGGATAGAATGAAACGATGAAATGTCGCATTGCTCGGTCCTCAATACCGGCAGGAAGTCTTATTCAGCTACGGCACCATGAGAAAAATGCTTAGGAATTCCTTCTGCAGAATGAAATTCATCACTTCTATGACCGTCTTCATACCAGAGTTGCAGGCTACATTGTTGCTAAACATGGGTACACAAGGTACTTTCGTTGTTAGTTGACATGTCGTATAGACTGCTTACTTACGAATACAGCTCCGTTAGTGTAATGTATTATTGTATACTATCTAGAGACTGACAGTAAAATTTCCCTCGTGTAGGGCCACGATGTTGTGGTATTCTTTTTTTTCATTTTGCAGGAATGTAATTTAAAGAAACTCCAAAAGAAATTCGCAGCCTTTTCACTGAGCTTTGTGTGAATAGGAGCCGGGGACTGTAGACTCCGGAGTACGAGACAGGAGTGTTAACTCATACACGTGCGCTGACACACACACACACGCACAACACACAGAAAATGAAAGCTTCAAAGAATAGGCAAGTAGCGAAAATCAAGTTGACAGACGAGTGAAGAACAGCGGACATTCGTGGCTTCCTGACCACTAGGCAGGTGGCAACAGCGCGGGAATGGCGAAGGGAGACGAGCTCCCGCGGGCCTCTAACGCCGCTGTTCCATCTCTTTCCCTCTTCCCGTTTTCTTGCTTCACCCTCCCCTTCCGCGGCCGCTGCCCGCTCCCGCTCCCGTCCTCGCCCCTGCCCCACCCACGCTCGGCGGCGCCTCCCGCAGCGCGCCGTTTCGTGACGAGATTTCCGACCCGCGGCCGGCCGGCCGGCCGGCCGGCCGCGCGACGCGCCGCCGTGGAACAAGACTCGCAATTATGCCCTTTGTTCGGCACAATCAGTGGGTCATTGGGCCGGACGCCGCGGGGGAGGGCGCCGGGGGAGAAAAGTTGCGCGGCGCGGGGGAGGCGCTGCGGCGGCGCGCGCCCAATGCGGCGGCGCGCTGGCGGCAGCGGCTGCTCCCCGCTCGCAGACCCCGCCACCAACAGCCAGAGTCTGAGTTGGCTCAGGGAAGCAGCTTCTGCCACTGCAGCGACTCGGACCCGAAGGTCCCAACGGTGGCGAATTTTCGACACTAGCTACGAGCTAGGCCGTTTTTATTGCTAGGTCGAATACAGCCGTTGTCTGGAGGAGAATTCTGGCGGCTCTGATCGGTAGTTTTTCGTGGTTTCTGTGGTCAAAATCAAGCGAATACCGGATCAGTACTCAAAAAAATGGGCCACTTACCGCGTGCAATCTTTCCTTCCTTATCTTCGTCCCCACTGCCCCTTTACACACACGCGTACACGGGATACATTACCATATGTGTTAGGAGATCAGTCAGGAACGTAGAGCTTGTCTCGGCTGGGGAGGGCCGTTGGCGGAGATACCAGGAGGTGGAACCCCGCAAGCCGACTCATAATCGCACATTCTAGTGGAGATCTCACGTTCCGGGGGAATGCCAACTTTCCCGATAGAACATGCACTACTCTTACGGGGTTAATGACCGTAGCAGTCGAGGCGCCCGGAAAACAAATCGATATACGCGTATCAATCAAATAACGAGTAGATTTGGTTTCATGTGAGCGCCCCTCCCCGTGCCGCAGCTCCACGCCGTGCGTTGTGGCGACCCGCGCTGTACAGAATGCGGGCCCACCCTAAAGGCTCATTGAGAATGCAAACATAAACCTAAGCAAGGCGTTAACATAAGAGTTAGGCCTACGTCTATAAGCGAACTCATTCACAATGCATTCGCGTAAGCATACACGTAAGACGTTAAATTTAAAGCTTGCAAGCTTCTGTGCTTATGCTTAAGTAAGAAATAAGAAATGAACCAATATACGGTAACTCCAAATTGAGTATCGATAGGTTAGGATCGAAGTCGATAGATCGAACAAAAGACTGGACTTCCAGATTGCGTGGTTGATTTTCGGTTGTTTTCTGCTCTGTTTTGTAGCGTCTTTTTGTAATTGTTTTGTTGTGGTATTCGTAGCAGTGTGTAGTTATGTGTGTTCATAATAGTATCATTGAGTTTTAATTTTTATTGAAATTAAAATTAAATCGAACCCGTAGTTCATGGACACAGTCGATATCTTGAAATCAATTCTCACATCCACCTAATAGTAAACTAGAGTGTCATACAGACAATTGAAAATCTTCTTTTGCTTATGTCTATGTTGGACATTGCGAATACTTCAGTCTTTCACTTATGTTAAAGTTTGTTTACGCGTTATATTAATGTTTAGTTTCCATTCTTAATCGGATTTAATGCCCGCTTTGACGTTCCTTTCTTGTGGAAGAACTTCGCCTCGGGCACACTAATCGACGTGTGGGCAAGAAATATTTTTTTTTTCATTCGTAATTGGAATGGAGTAAATGTGTGAGGAGGGGAGTGGATATTATTACTATATTTGTCCCATGGAATGTTCCTAGAGACAAGGCTTTCTTCATTTCCGTCAGATTCGTACTTTGTTGATAGCATGATGAAAATATTAAATATTGTTATAAATACTGAAATGAATGAATTAATGAATGATAAATAAGCGATTTGATGGCCTATGTGGTGTTAACTATTCCCTTTGTTATGCTCCTAAGATGAATACAACTTGAACCTATCTCGATCAGGGTTTTCGTTCAGTTTCTCTTGAACCATTGAACAAATGCTGAGATGGTCCCTTGCGTGTCTTTTAAACACTAAATGTAGCTTTCCTCCCTCTCAAATATCATACACAGAACGGTACTGCCTTTTTGACGGGAAATGGATTTTAAAGTAGACTGAAGCTGTTTTTTTTATTTAACGCACGTGAATTTTATGGTAATTTTTTTCTGATATTTGATTATCAATAACACAAAGTAACAAAGCTCTATAGGAATGAGTTAAACCTTGTATGTTTCCTCTTACTGTTTCACTTATTTCTTTGGCAGTTAGGGTTTAGGTAATTTTTGTCAATATCGACTGATTTGTTTGCTTGTCCGAGTAATATCCAAGGTGAGAATTCTATGAAAACCCTCAAGGAAACAGCTTCGGGAGTTCTAAACTGCATGTTTTTTTTTCGTTACTTACTTTTAATTAGAGGTGCACAGCTAAATTCTGAAAAGGATGTGAAGTGTAAAGAAAGATTAAAAAATAACATAAACAGCTTTTAATGAAAATGTGTATTTATGTAAGTTTCTATTGTATCTCTTATGAAGTGTTTGAGTATCCTCAGGGCGAATTGTTTAACGTTTGTTCATTGCTTGTCGATTTTTCTCTTTACCGTTTATACTATTATTTTTAGTTCATAGAGTTTTCTCGTGCGAATGAAGTTATCTAAATTGAAGTTTACTAAATTGAAGTTTACTAAATTGAAGTTTAATGAACTTTCATAGTGAAACAACAAGACAATAAGAAATATCTCCTATTTTATTTGGCCATATCCTGCGAGATGAATTAGACAAGCTCAGAAAGAAAATTGCGTGTGGTAGATTTAAACAAAGAATCGCTGGGTTATAAACGTCCAAACTTCTCACTTACACCGCGCATATTTTCTGAAATATTTATATATTTGTTCAATGTCTGTGAGTGGCGCCCCGATTGTAGACCGACGTAATCAGCACCCCCACTCTCAGCCAATGAACGCCGGTCCTTGAGGCCCGATGACTCCTCCGCCACCCGGAGAGAGGTGCGCCTGCCGGCTGCCTGCAACTCCTGCTCCTTCGCTCCTTCGTGTCGCCGACGCGATTCAGCGTCGACAGCGCGCTGCGCGAGTGGGGCACTCCTGTTAAGAGCGCAAGAGAACTTGTTGAAAACCCACGGTCAGCGGCGCCAGGGAACGGGGCGTCGACGCGAACCACTCGGCGGCAATACGAGCAGGTGGCATCCCCAGGAGAACGCTCTATGCTGCCAATCAAAACCCACAGCTTACATAACAACAACAACAACCACAATAATAATAATAATAATAATAATAATAATAATAATAATAATAATAATAATACATTGTGGTTACTTGAAGTGTATCCGTTAACTTCAGCAATTGTATTAAATTACTTAATCTCACATCAAAGTTAAAAATACAAAACAATTCAGTTTTCTCAAATATCAAAGTAATTAATTAAAAATATAAAAAAACTATGTTCTTAAATTATCAAGTCACAATAAATAGAAACATCAGTTCTTATAAGAAGAATTAATTGTAAAGTTTGGAAAATGCAAGTGAAAAATCCTGTTACGGAAAGACATTTTCTTTTCAAGAATCTTCACAAGGCAGAACCAATTTGCCGTATGGTTGAAAGTAATACCACTACTCATAAATAAACGTTTTCAATCGTGTGATAACTCTGTTGCAACAAAAAAATCTACTTTCAGGATACGGACTAAAGATCATTTCACCAAAACGTTGAGCGAGTGATTTTCTTCTTTCTCTCATGCGGTCAATTCAAATTGGTGTGCAAAATAAAGGGGGGAAATTTTATTCATTAACTCCAGACACAAGCTAATTCTCATTTTCCTTAAAATTCCGAATAAGTCTAATTGTTTCGCTCATTTTCTCACATATTTCTGCGAATAGGAGATTGCTAATACTTCATTTATATATTCTATGTTGATTAACATTAACAGGCAGAAACATTTGATTCAAATCACGACAAAAACATTCAAAAAACGACGTAAACTGTAAACATGTCAGACATTCTACTACTCCAAATAGTATTGCTATATTTCTTTCATTTCTCCTGCTGTTTTTCCTGTACTTTCTCCGCCACATTTTATATTTTAACTTTTTCTCTCCGTTGCTGTCATTTGCGAGCTCTGTCACCACTGGAACTTTGGATCTGCTGCCCTCAACATGCACCCACCTCCTTTCCCCTCCCCTCCCCTCCCCCCTCCCCTCCCCTCCCCTCCCCCTCCCACGCGTGCAGCTCGCGCTGTGCGGAGGTGGAGCACGCGATGAGCGCACGGAGTCTCTCCAGCTCCCTCCGCTGCGTGTTTACTTTCGGCTCGTGGAATATGGAGCAGCTCACCTGACCGCGGAAGAGTGCCTCTTTCGCCCTCTCCCCGCCCTCTCCCCGCCCTCGCCCCGCCCTCTCCCCACCCTCGCCCCGCCCCCGCCCCGCCCTCGCCCCGCCCTCGCACCTCCCCGTCCTCGCAAACGTGGCTAGGTCTTACGCCCTTGCACTCCGCTCCGCTTTTTTTCAACCTGCCCTCTCGCGACTTTGAAGAGTCCCTGTGCACAGAATTGTGCCCATGGTATTTGGATGTATGAAAGCATGCCGTCACAGCTCCGCGATGAGGTCGTTTATGTCCGTTGAATATTCCGTGTGCTTTCTCGAGTGTTCATCTGTCGGTGGAGGTAGGGATGTGAGTGTAGAAGCTAAATCGTTGGTCCTCGTAGCTTCGCTATCTCTTGGTTATATGAAAATGTCAAAATATATTTTATATCTAAAAGAACTGTAGCTTGTAATGCTGGAAAATTTAACACTCACATCACGTTATCGCCAATGCGTCTATAATAATATATCCATCGCACTATTGAGACTTGAGAACATTATATGAGAACATTACTAATGTACGCATATAATATCTATTATTATATGCGAAATTCTTTTCAGAAATACTGCTAACTGTGATAATTCTTCCTTCATTTCTAATAAAATATAATGTAAACAAAAATGAACGGGGATTTTATCTGAAAATATCAAGTGTTATGATGATGATATATGTGCTGACCACATACAACACTGCAGAAAGTGAACAAATATCTTGGCACGAGCAGAGTGGTTGTGCTACTTTCCTTCTATAATGTATATAAAAATGTTGAATACCTCCCTCTTTGATTGCCAGTCATTTATCAACAACGAGGTAATTAACTACAATTGGTTTTTTGAGGTCCACGTTTTGTGTTTAACAACCACGATTTGCGAGGTCTTGGTGTGAATAATTCAATAAAAGGGAGTACGCTATACGAGGATTTAATTGTCATCCCTCGCAAATGAAATCCAGTTGCTATTGTTGTTTGCGTAATGGGGAAAGCAAATGGACCGTGTCTACCCATGTAAGACTGTTCAATGCATGAGTACGACTGTATTGCCTAAATGGAATCAGGAGTGATATTAATTGAGAGTAAATACAGACTAATTATTTCGGGGCATTATTCGAGTACAATTAACACCTTTGAAGGTCCCTTGTGATACAGAATGTACATTAAAATACCATGAAAAGCTCATTAATGGAACGGTACAAAATGACTGTTTGTTTTAGAGAAATAGATAACAATTCAGCTGGAGTTTAAACGACAAATCACTTGTGTTTAGTGGAGTGGACCGTGACGTAGAACAATGGGGTTCTGATTCAGAACAACACTGGCTTTTGTAACTGTGTTGATTGGCCATTCATAAAATTTCTGCAAACATATTGCACCGTTCGCCTATGCGCATTAGTCGCAAATACGGCAAAGTGTAAAATATTGACTCGTGTCTTTCCCTTTCCAGATTCCATCCGCGCTTCCGCCCAGGGGCTGTTTGGCATTTCTTTATTTGGCGAGCGTTTGGCCGTTCCAAATAATTAGCGATTTGTTGAGAAACGCTTGGTTTCTGCACAGCAGTTTTTTTTTAATCTCTCTTCTTCTATAAGACTCAGACATTTGTGTTTACAGTGAGACTCTCTTAGAATAGTGGTAAGTATTGCCGGAGAAAAAATCACCATTTTTCGGATACAAAAGAGGAAATACGAAATGTTTGAATTTTCGGAATTGAATGCAAGTTACATCTCGTTTTTGCGCACTGCCTGCGGTTGCTCGCGATTTCAGGCCGTCAAAACCTACACCCGCCAGCCGGCCATCTGAATTGCAGTGCACTGGCTGTTTACAAATCACATTAATGACCTTTTTTCCCTTTAACAGCGCTTCAAGACTTGTAAATCCACGTAATGTTGCGGCTGCAACGAAATTGAAAAATTTCAAAAAACAGCTGTGGTCGTTAGTTCATAGGTGTAGTACATGTTATACCTCAGGGAGGTAGCGGTGTTTCTCCCCCAGTGGAACATAGGATCCGGCACCGGCTTGCAGGGTTTCTTCATTCCAGATATCTCCGTAGCAGGGCCACCGTCCCAGCAGGGACAAGCCCTAAGTTCCCGACTGGTGTCCCTATATGTGTGGTCGAATAGTGAATATCAGTAAGAGGACTGTGGAAGGAGGAAAAAGGAAATATCGCTCGCGTTTAATGGCCTGTTTTGGAGGCTCCGGCATTTGCTTGGTATTTATCGGAGATACCACGGAAAACTACAATTCAAGAGCAGCCAGCCTGTAGAATTCTCCTCTCGTCACCGGCTGAATTCGACCTCGCTTCCCAGCTAATGTCGAAAATCCACCACCGTCGGAATTCGAATCCTCAGAACTTATAATTCAAATTCGTTGTGCTCTCCTAAACTTCATTAAATTTCATCGCGAAAATCAATACTCTCTCTCTCTCTCTCAAACACATATTGGTGACTTAAAGATGCATTTCATTTATATGCTGCCTGCTTGTCTTTGGAAGTCTAAATATTTTAGCAACTTTTTTTGTCTAACCAGACAATTAACTTTATTGCATTAAGAACTACATTCCTAACTTTAAAAATGAAGGCATAGGGGAAGTTCGAAAATTCAATTCAATTTAAATTGAACTTTTGCAATTTTCGAAAATTAAAATTTTTTAATGAAACTCGAACTTTTACTACACTTTTAAGCGGATTGAGATCTATGGAAGGAATACATTTGAGGCAAAAATTTGAAATCGTTTCTGAAAAGGTTTTCAAAAGTGTTGTTTGAGCTTCTTATAAAGTACCTCGAAAAAATGAAAAGCTCCTGAAGTTGTAACATCTAAAAGTGAATATAAATGTTGGAAGAAAAAGTCCATGGTTTAGGTACTTGTATTGTTGACACAGATACAGACAGATTTTTTTAACAAAAAATACATTTTTGCCACAAGAAAACACATTCCCAAGGGGAATTCCAAAACTTTAATACTAATCTAGAGATCGATTTTTTGCAGCAGCGCGCAGCTTTTTACATATTATAATAGCCATTCCGTGGTATAACGGTTAGCGTATCGGGCTATTGTACCCAAGTTGGAGGGTTCAAACACGATCGAAGCCGTGTCTATTTTAAGGGCGAAAAAATCCATCGGAGGGGAAGTAACGCCAACTGTCCCATATTGTAGATTTCTTCTTCTTTTGGCGCGTATTTTGCAGCTCTTTCGGCCGTCTCTCGCATCACAATCTCCATACCCCACTATCATTTCATTCATTCCCTTCTAGACCTCTTCTTTGCATATCTTTGAAAACCTGATTCTGCCATTTTTCTCTGGGTCTACATCTTTTTCTTCTGTTTAAAGAAACCACTTACAAACCTTCAAACCTTTTTGCGTGACAGAACCATTTCAGCTTTCGTGTTTCCAATTCATCTATAATTGATTTTTGAACCTGTATTCGCGTAATAATTTCTTCATTTCTAATATGTATCATTGTAGATACTTCACAACTTCTCAAAAAACCCATTTGTAGATTCATTATTTTTTCCCTTTCTCTTTTCCTTAATTCCTATGTTTCTGAGCCATACAGTGTTATACTTTGTATGAAAGAGTCGAAAAGTATTTTCTTAGTAGACCTGGATATTTATTTTCCCCAGAGCAACGAGTTTAACTTTCTAATAGATTGTCGTCCTTGTGTAATTTTTGAAACAATATTTTTTCTATATTATAGATTTACTGTATGTAAAAGACCCCCGAGTCTAAAAGAAGTCTCGAAACTAAATTCAAATCGCCAGTTTCGTCGCCCGAGTAATACCTTCTTTCTCCGTTACATGGTGGAAGGAATGTAGCGAAATTTGCGTGGTCAGACGGAAGAGCGATCCGGTTGGCCCGAGTCTCGCCATGTAAAATAAGGCATTAACTATTTATACTTAGCTTAATTTAACACCTTAATTAAAACTATTTTGGGATATTACCTCTTCTCCACCAAAGTATGTCAGCCTGTTATGTGGGGGCAAGGCACGGACGTACTTCCCCTTAGCGAGCCAGTCTGGATTGGAGGAGATGGATGGGAAGTAAAGTATGGAATAAGTAGGAAAGATTGCGTGCTATCTCTGACCTGTTGTAGATAGATGTGCTCTAGCATTAGCCTGGAAGTGATCTTTCGAAACCACGGAAACTAACCAACAAATTACGCTTCGAGAGGCCCCATAAATTCGCAAATTGCAAACACATTAAACAAATGTATGGCACCTGACCGAGATCGAACCCGCGACCTCCCTATCACTGGTAAGTTTGAAAGGCGTTGGCTACACACTTGCCGCTACTGATGCTGATCATTCTGCGCCATACGTGATAACAAAATTATTGGAAGTGTAGAAAAGGGAATACTTAGTTAACTTGAAATGTCTTGTCATTTCATATGAATGTTGGGAATGCTGATGAGGTGTTGACGTTATTCAAGGATTCACAGAATCCCAACCTTCGCCACACTTAACGAGACTGATCGCCAACGTAGGGAGATCACATCCATTAATTCATTCATAATTTCATATGGACAATTCACTCTACTCTACAATGAATATACAACACATAAATATGAAAGCACGTGACAATTTGTATCCAAACGTGTTCCGGTTCATTATGCTGCACTCGTCACTGGAGACCTTTCAGCTCGACTGGCTCGACGACCGACCTCGTCAACCTGCAGAGTCTGATGCGAAATGGACAACGCACGCCGCATCAAACATGCTGATTCTTGCGCGGAACGGCCTGGGGCGGGACGCGTGCGGCATGGAGACGCGGGCGCCGGCACAGACGCGGCGCGTGGGTGCCGCCTCGTTTCATTTCCGGCCGCCGATCGGACGGGGCGTGCTCCTTTTATCGCCTTAATCGGATTATTCGGCGCTCCGCAGCCCCCGGCCGCCGCCTCTCCCCTCCCTGCGATGCTTCCCCGCTCCGTCTCTTCCCCGTTTCGCAGCGCTCCGCCGCGCCTCGCAAGCCGCCGCCCCTGCAAAGGACTCGGCGCCGCGCGACTCGTCAAGCGCCGCCGCTGCTTTCAGCGGTTGCGCCGCGTTGGCTGTGCGTTGGCTGTGCGTTAGCGCCGCGATCCGAGAAAGGCGCCGGGGAAATTGCCTCTTCTCCGCCAGGAACATGCCCGTGGTCTAGGCCAGGCGAGCTCAAACAGTCGATTTCAGAGCCAGTGCACTCCGCCGCATTCCGGGCACGGCGTTTGCTCACACAACGCTGGTCTTCACTACTCTCGCCCTCTGGCGCTGGGGCTTCGTTTTTTTTGGGGGGGGGGGTGAGGAGACATCGTGCGGAAGGCGGGATGACTGAAGACAAGGTTAAGCGAGTAGATGCGTGATGCACTGGCTATTGCTCGTTTTTCAAGGTCGCTTTTTAACATCTTGGTCCTATAGCAACCACTGTGATTGTTTTAACTGTAGGGGGAACTGTAGAAAGAACACGTAAGGACGACACAAATACACACAAACATCCATGTTCGAGGCGAGATTCCAACCCATGGCCCTTCGAGCTACGGTCCTTCAGCCTTAAGGACCTCGGCTACCCAGGCCGGCTCTCTTGCGCACTATTGCTCACCCGCTGAGGCCGGATCAACAAACTCAAGACGTAATATGCGACTGCGGCGTGTCGCTTTGTAGCATTCTCTTTCAATGCCGTCGATGTCGTGCTGGTCTACACAACACACCTACGGGTCCCACTCTCGTAATAAGGGCATGATTGGTATCACTGCACTGTGCATGTGCAGGGTAGACGTTTCCATGAACATATTTTCATGGCTTTGAAGTTCTTCGGAAGTGGATTTGCAATGAAATTATGCAACGCAGAGTAACACGAAAACGAGTCTGATCGTTCAATATTGACATTTTACGTGAAGGAAAACAGTGGTAATGGGGACGCGCGCACTTATTAATTCAATAAAACGTTAACGTCCTTAAATGTTCTCATTATTAGAATTAAAGTTTTGTTCTCGGAATTACAGTAAGATATTACAATAGTGATATGCAGCAACTAGCGTTCTTTTATGTTGATGAAAATGTAATTGTACGTATATTCCGCAACTTGCTCATGATCTTTCAGTTATATTCGTAATTGATTAGAATATCTGAGAGGTATATTCTACAACAGAATATGATGTTATATATATGTGGTGATATGTATATGTGATATATATGTGATAACGGATATATGTGATGTATATCCGTTAAAAAGTATTATATTCTTTCGAAATCGCAACGTAACTGCGTCTACACAACGTAACTGAAGCAAATAACTTAGTGGAGAGATTATGCTTTGTATGTAAAATATATCTTCAGAAGTCGACAGAATTGTTCGATCTTAAGAAACATAATAACCATTATTTTATTATTGTATTATGTTATTAACGATCATTAACTTTATAGTTTATCGTTTATAATTGCTGAGCAAACTTTAAAAAACAATATCTCAAGGTTGCTTTTGATGAAATGAAATTCATAACTGGTTATAATAAAATTATGATTTTTTAAATTTTTATTGTGAGGAAAAGAGCTAACTAATGCAATCTGATATTTATCCTTAACCTAATTGACTTTTTAAAATCGTTCCGTGTTTAAAGCTGGTTTATAATACTGTGCTTCTTCTTTTGTTACAGGTAAGAGAAATTGGGTCGAAAATGTGTTTCTCCTGGTCGAATAAATACAATTGTCTGCAAGTTGAAAAATGTAAGTTATCTTTTAATGTAAGTTGTAACGTTGAATATAAAATGTAAATCAATTTTTTGAGAAGGCAGTACTCGAAAAAAAAGAGAATTTTGAATTTCTTTCTCTAATCTTTTTAAACAATAAATGTTCATTGCTTCTTGTCTCCTCGCCCGGTTAGTATTTTCTTGTTTGTTTTCTCCTCTCTTTCCTATTTCCGGATGAAATTTGGATGATGAAACACAAATACAAATACGACCGGGATGATACATAGATAATAAACGATATCCGATCATCTAGAACCGCACTAGAGCACCATTCCATTATTATCTCTGAACACAAACCAATTTTCCTTTGGAGCCTTCCTAAATAGTTCGGAAACATGGAAAATTAGGAGAGGAATGAAAATATGGATTTAATCTAAAAAGGAAACAATTGGGTATCATTTAAATGATGCAAATTATTGACCAATCTAAAAATTGACAACGCCAAGTGAAAATTTGGAAAAATGTAGTGAATTCGTTTATTACACAGATTGTTTTGTTTGTCCTATTTGTACTACTTGTCTTAATAAAGTCGGCTAGGCTACAGAGGAAATGCAGCCTCAGTAACCGCCTGAATACTCCCTGGCATTTGCCCCTGTCGTTGACGGCAGGTACTAAGTGGAAGAAACCCCATTGGTGGTAAAAAATGTTGTCAGAAGCCCCTTACATAGATCTAATAATAATTTCACAGTACATTCTTAATCAAAATTACGGGATTATAAAAAGAAATAATATATACCTCTATTTTAAATATAGCTCAATACATTGCATCTGGGCGTACCATAAACCATAGCTGGGCGTGCCATAAATGCCATATGTCCTTACAGTGTTCTTTTAGTTACTGCCGTAAATCAGTTTAGGCTGCATTGGGTAGCGACGATGGTTTTGGAGGTTTCCTGGGACGAAAAACTGAAACGATGCAATACCTCTTCGTTGTTTTGCCATTATAGTAGTAGTATTCGTGGTTATGGTTTTTAATTGAACCCTTTGTACTGCCTTTCATTTTACTTTAATATTATTTAGTGTGCACAATAATTATAAGAAATACACTGTGTATATTAAAGTTTAATTTCTAGAAATGTTGGTTCGATGTTCATTTGCTGAGGCGGGTAACCTAACGAAATGCAGTTATTGATTCCTGTATTTTGCCTCGGAACGCAGAGAGAAATTGTATAAGGGGATTGGCAAATTGTAGTTGGTTATTTTACAGAATTAAGAGACTCAGACTCTCTTCGCAACTCCCAATAGGAATAAACCAACAGCATATTTGGAAAAATATAATTTATATTTTATGAATACAGTCGTTTTCTAATAATTTCATTATTATTCGCGGACTGTGCATAGTCTGCGTACCACGTAGTGCAGTGATTATGAGGGTACTTATATTATGGCATATAATAGATGTAAATTGAAAACCAAAATTGGAAAATCATCTATTGTGAAATCTCGGGAGATTTGCATGTTAAATTAAGAAGTGTACGTAATGGATGTTCTTGAAAATTACGTATGTAAGTCGATTACATTAAAACAGAATGCTTAAGAAGTTCCACATTAGCAGAAAAAAGTGTTTTCTTTGGACAATATTCGCTTGTTTATTGTACGAAAATATACAGTAATCCGATTACTTTACCATTAGTCATATAGATGACTCCTTACTTCCCAACTCCAGGCAATCATAATTCATAACATGCATTCACTTGAGACTGAGCCCCTAGTATCTGTAACAGCTCAACAACACGCGTGTGTTCCTGTTGTTGATGTAAAGACCATAAAAGTGTGTCGTAACTGCCAAGAATTTACGTCTTCCGGTCACCTATTACTGTCGTCAACGCAGCTCGCAACTGTAACAACAAATCCCACTGCGTGTTTAATAATTTTTTTGTATATTTGCTACCTTTGCTATCGTTCTGTTATATTGTTCTATATACTAGTTGTTTTATTAAAGATTTCTGAGCGAAGAAATTATTCTCAGGTAAAGACTCGAAAACCCAAAGTGCTGCATCAGTCAAAAAATATGTGTGTCGTATCGCTGGTAGTGTGCTCCGCGTTGCACTTCATTATGTTATTGACAACTGTCATTTTCTTGCCTGACACTTGGGATGTGATATAGTGTCGTTCCGCGTATTTGAATTAACTTGCACGATATTTGTTTTTATTTATATCTCTTCAGTGAATGTGAAATTAAATTACTTTAACCCTCTACATATGTGGGCGTTAGTAGCACAGCTCTCCGCTTGAAAAGTTGTGAAATCCTTCGTCTAAGGTATCGGTAGAATCTGGATCACGTACGGCGTAGTAACAAACAAATCAGAGAAAGAAAAATCGTAAGCGGATCCCCCCCTTCCCAAACGTTTGATGCTGCGATGAGCAGGGTTAAAAATTTCTCTCTGCTCGAGCAAATGGAAAAATATGTTTCTCTTGCAGTATTCGCATGTTGCAGCAATATCCGATGTCATCCAATTTAACGCAAGAACGAAAATTACAAGTTGAATTAACTCGTTGGAAATCATGAGCTCAATCCAATCGTTTCTGCAAAGGTGAAAAATATGCTGTCATATTTTCATCAGTAATTACTTTCTAAACGAAAGAAGAAACGACGTTTAAATTAACTAAAGCTCTCAACTGTAAAAATAATTACATTATTTTCTCTGGTAGACGCGGTTTCTGTTTCTATATCGTGCCACTGGCAATTATTAATTAGTTATCTAAAGTATAGTGTCATTGATAGAATTAGTATATTTTTCAGAAGCAGTGTAACATTGAGCTATTTCTGGACCAGAAAATAACACTCGTAAACTTTTCCCAGTTATATTCGTTGCTACTATGAATTTCGTGTGCGCTACGAAATCAATGGAATGTTTAACTGACTTTTAATTAAGTCTGAAAAAATAAAATAAACTCTCGATTGAGTCCAATTTTGAATTTGATCTGAAATATTATATCATGTGATGAAACCAGTTTAACATTTTTCACAAATTTTACGAAAAAAAGTGTAAAGTGTAAAAAGTGTAAAAGTGTAAAAAAGTGCCACTCGGGAGTAGAAAACACGCTTTCTAATTAAATTGTATTTCCTATTAGGAGTGCACTGCAAACTGGTACAACACCCAACTATTTAAACAGTTTGCTCAATTTAAACGCCGTAAGAAACAATAGTACATTATGAAACGATGATCTAAATATGGGTATTATTACAGGAGTGTGATATTACGATACGAGCGAGGAACGAGCAAGTATCGTAAACTTCATATGAGTGTATTAATACCATTGCATCGAGTTTCATACGGTACTTTTTCTACGACTTTTATAAGTTAAACTTTTCGTGGCAGTTGACATGCAGGATTCAGCCAAGGCCACCCAGCGGGCAGCTCCCTAACCCTACCCTCGCATGCTGCCGCAGGTGGCTGTGGTTACCAGTCCACCTGCGAGGGAGTACTGCGCTCGTGAAATAGGATCAAAGTGAAATTACGATACAATTTATTTTAAATAATGTTACACAAAAAACTAATAATAAAAGGAATTAAAACTAACAAGCATAATACAATATCAAATGCAATTTTAATGTACACAATCGAACGAAATATTTACTAGAACGATTCAAAATGATTAATGAAGTATCAATAATTGGTTAGTAAACTTCTTTGTGATTGGTCAAGAACCTGTATCATAATGAAATCTGCATCGTATTGAGTATCATTATGCAACTGGTTGCACCCATTAAACGACTGCATTATACAATGGGCGTAGAAAAAATAACTTCGACGGTCCCATTGAGCACGTTTGAAGGATAGCGCATTGTACGTTGCGATAGCAGTGCTTCTCAGCCTTTGATGTGCAGGTATGCGGAGCAGCGAGGATGAATGGGGGCTTGCGACAACGCGAGGCGCGACACGACGCTACGCGCGTAAGAGGAGACGACGCGCCCGAAAGCGCTCGCTGTTCCGCGAACGTGCATTAGCGCGGAGCTGAGAGCGACCACCGCCCTGCCTCTCCCTGCCGCCCCCTGCCTCCGCCGAGGGCTTTTACCCGCCACGTTCTCAACCTCTGTTGCGGTGCAGAATATCAGGTTGAACTCTCATTTAATGTCCACGCCTCCATTTGTACTTTAATGCCGTCCGATGAAAACACGTACTTATATGACCGACAAAAATGACGGTGCTCAAAGGACAGAGGCGAACGTGTCAAAAATGACAATTTACGAACAAGAATACGTAAGCGATTTAATAGTCTTCTTTTCGTATTCTTATTATTTGTCATTGCGTTATTATTATTATTATTATTATTATTATTATTATTATTATTATTATTATTATTATTATTATTATTATTATTATTGCAATTTCCTTTGCTTATGCTTGCAATTGGTATCTTGCATTTGGATGTTTTACGAACGGTGAAGTGAAATCATTAATTAAGAATGGAATGCAAGAAATTGGACCCGCAAAGGAAACCCATTTTCCGGAAAGGTGTGGTGTACGACATCACACCTTTTGTCCAGCTAGAATCCGTATTCGGCCCAGGCAGCTGCGCTGACTGCAACGACGACAACGACGCGCTGGCTTCGCGCTCGTCGCTTTGTTGTTACACACCGTTCGAACATCGATCGTGGCCGGCGGCCGGCGCCGTGAACTGCCCTTGCCCCTCGCCCCCGCCCCTCCCAGCCCCCGCAGCACCCTCCCACGCCGCCGACACCCTCGACGCCGACGGTGGTGTAGGGTCGCCGATTATTCCTCGCGTGTTTTGCTCCCTTCGACGACGAGCGAAAGCAACTATTGGTTTAACGACCTATGGAATGACCGACGCCGACTGAATAAATAAGACGAGCGTGCCGGACCCATTTTGTTGAAGGGCGAATAAAAACAGTGGGCGACAATATTTCTACATCAATATTCTCAAGTACTTCTTGGTTATTGAAAATTGGTTGCTTTCGGTGCTTACAGAATACTTTCCTTATTTTTCAGTATATTTTTCGCCCAGTAATTATAAAAGATGTTAATTTATAAAAGGCTTGCCGGTATATCTATCTTTTCTTCTATAGAAAGGTATCAAAGACTGTAAATTGCTTGTTGGCGCAGACATTTCTCTTCCTTTTTGTTTAGTCCCTGCCTCCCGTTCTTGAAAAAAAAATTGAATGGGACTATGTGACAGAAACCACTGGTCTGGCTAAGTGAATTAATATCTTCCTGTTTAGTGTCATTTATTGTTAGCGGAACACAAATACTGGCGAGAAAATGTATAAAGAATCTTTAATCGTTTTATGGGTATAAATGTCTCCGTAATTAAAGAAAATCTAGTACTTTCCCAAATTATTGCCTATTTTGAATGTATTTACTGTTAACCTTTTGAACTGAATTGGTGTGTTTTGGCTTCACTTCGTCGTGATGTGGCCTTTACAGAAAAGGTGTAATCTTGTAAATTGCACCACATTTCTTTGCCAAAAATACTCGGCTTATTTACGTGAAGTACTCCGATAATCGCGTTGCTTCATCGCATGCCAAGAAGCAGTGTGTACTGCACATTCCGTTGTTGCTTCTTTGCTTCATTGTAGGAGGGGGACATTAAAATGAGTAAGAAAGTTTTTCATGAACTCCTAAGAGATGCCTGGCTGCGCTTCAGAAGGTCTCCCCATTTTTCGCTTGGCCACCTCACAAAGGGATTCGATCCCTCGCTCAAGATTAACTAAATTGAATCAAATGAACCAGTGAACCCGATAGTTCGTCAAGGAATCTGCAGGAGATATTCCCTTCAAACAGATATGAGGTTTATTCACCGTTTAAAATGTTAATAAAACGCAGACTATGTAAGAGGGATTAATTGTAATGTTGACTAATGAATGACTAAAAAATGCAGTACTTCAAATAATATTGGAAAAAGAGAATAAACACGTGTACAGTCACTAAACTAAATGAAGTCGTCTGTCGAATTGTCGAATTTCATTTCCTATGTGCGGCAAAACTGAAGTACTACGTCAATAATTGTTCGCTTAACAAAGTTTTTGTTTAATTTACTGTACTTCATTGACTTGTTTTCTTTGCTTGGTGAAATCGCGACCACGGAAAAGCGTTTGTCATGTTTTCTGATTGGCATGAAACCTTTATTGCGACTTTGTATCTACTTGTTTAAAAATTGGAGTAGTTTATGGAAGTGGTAATTGCCTTTTTTTTAGACTCTCAACCTAAATATGCATACATTGGTTTAAACCGTAACTCAATAACTACGCGTTAGATTAAAAAATCTATAAAATGAATGTAGAGCGAAAATGTTTTGTGATTACTGCGATTGTATACCGGTGAGCAGACTAAAAGCACACAATCAGGTGCCCCGTGCTTTCGAATATCAAATTATTTCATTAACATCAATACCCGTTTCATGGGCAACAAATTATTTAAGACTTGCTATCTCTCATGAGAAATTTTCCAGTTTATGGTTTAAATCATAGTATGTAATTGCGTTTTTACTATTTACAATCGCAATTCGAGCAGAGAAGTATCGACCACTGACACCAGGAATCTATCAATTTAGACTGACGGTGTTTGATACAAACGGGTGTGTTCCTTGAAATCATCATTTGTGTTAACATTTCGCTGACAATGGTCAGCATGTTCAACAACAAATTCATAACTCTCTCTTTCTCTTTCCCTATCTCTGGCTGGGGTAGAAGTATCGAAACCTTTTCCTTACCAAGTCAACCGCTTCTTTTCAGTCATCACATTGCGTACCTCTCTTCAGCGTCCACATTCCAACGTTTCTGTTTGTATATTTGTATATTTTGCATTATTTTAGAATGTATAATGAGGCAATCCATAATTACGGCTCAATTAGAATTCCACTTTTGAATTTTCGAAAATAAATAAACCTCAATTTGCCGATTCCCCCAAATATTTGCGGGCTACGCTCGGAATCATTTGTCAAATTTACCCCTACAGGCCGGCGAAAGCCTTTGTGCATGTCACTATTTCTACTAACTGTGGAATTTTCTGTGATTGAGCGAGCGATCGGCGTAATTTTGTGTGCGATTGCGTGCCTGACGTGTTGGTTCGAAGCCACCGTGTCTATTTCGCGCTTATTTGTGTAGTTGCAGGGAGTGTTGATTCTTTCCGTGGCGACGGGCAGGGCGCGTTGCAGAGCAGGCGACGGGACGGGGCGTCGGCGGGGGCGGGACGGGGCGGGGCGAGGCGGGGGCGGGGCGAGGCGGGGGCGGGGCGAGAGCGGGGCGGGGGCGTGCGGGGACGGGCTGAGCGCGCGCGCGCGAACAGGCAGTGGCGGCGTGGCGGCGGCGCGCCCGCAGTGGGGCGGCGCGTTGTGTTTGCCGTCGACTCGCATTCACAAACATTGGATCCGGCCGCCCTACATTCGAATAAACACTTTCTGCTTGTTCCCGAAACAAATCTTCCGCGCGGCGCCGGAGCGGTGGGCGGCGCCGACTGTGATTCGCGCCAAGGTGCCGGCCGCCGGCCCGCGGGTGGCTTGCGGCGGCGCCGCAGCGTCAGCGAAGGCTCAGGTTGCTGCTGCTGCTGCTGCGGCGGCGGCGGCAGGCGGGGGCGCCGGAAGAGGTGGGCGTGGTGTCAATGGGGCAGCTGGTGGTGCGCTGGAATGACGGCGTCAGCAGCTGCTCCTTCTGCTCTGGAACTTGAAGGAGGAGCGTCTAGGCGCCGGAGGCCACGAAGGAGGGGAGACAGCAAAGCTGGGTGAAGGCTTTGGGAGGTCTTGGCACGAGTTCTGTAAGGTCTTCAAAAAAGAAGGGTAGCTCATAAGTCGCATCACAAATTCCAGTGTGTGTACATCGGATTTTGCTCCGGAAGCACAAAAACGACCTACCTGGAAAATTCGCCTCCATTTGTGTGATTCATCATCAAATTTAATTTTGAATATTCTAATTGCTTCGTGTTTGAAGTATCGTGCTCTGTTCCGCAGATCGCTCTGTGAGAGAATTGGATTGTTTGATGCTGTTTGTGACTGAAAATGATTGGAGGAGATGTACAATGAACCTTGGGAAAGTTCTGTGAGTGCGTGTTTAAAGTACAGTGTGCTTTTAGTATGCTCCTTGAAAATTAAATACAGTGTTATCTACGTCATTATAAAGTGAGTTTTACTGTCGCAACTGCTTGTGTGTCTGGAGAAAGAGCGGTCGATTGCTCTGATCGATAGTTTCCATAGTCGCACAGAGGATTGAGAACAGATGACCCATGAACTCAATGAACATATTGAAAGGGCCCCGTAGCTTTACGTAACAAAATATTTTATTTCCGTAAAAACCTTAATTCCTTGATAAAAAAAAGTCATGGATAGCCTACAGACACATTTTCTCGTTTATAGTAATGAAGAAAAATGGATTGCCACATTTGTGTGTCCGTTTTGTTTTTGTATGTGTACGTTTAATTATTGCTTTATTGTCTTTTGATATAAAATTTGGAAAATTTCTGTTATCTGCTTAGTTGTAAAACTCAACACTTGTGCTATAGATATTAACCCGTTGACTTAATGTACAAAATAAAATATTGATGGGGGCGATATTTGTTAAATATTCTTCAATTTTCCAGAAATTAAGGAAAGAATTAAAATTTTTACATTATGCACCTACAATGTAAGGGAAAATTCTGAGCAAAACGTAAAGAAACTTTCAAATCTATCCTTTTAAGGGGCTTATTTAGACTATTCCTCGTCATGGGAAAATAAAAAACATAATCAAAAATATATTGGCTAATAAAATCTAAAAGAATTCGAAAACTGCGTGGCAGAATCCCAAAAAATGCGGCCGAGTCGGAGTCGACTCCTCCGATATTTACCCCAAAATACATTTCAGAAATTCAAAACTATACTGAAAATTGGTGTAAGAACATCATATCGTGTGTAAACAAATTGTTTAATGGATATGGGAACCCAGAAATGTTGCCCCCTTCCTGATTTAGGCTACGCAAGCCTGTGGTAGTTTTCCGTTTTTTTCTACCCATACATAGGCATAGACTAAAGAGGTATACATCTTTACTCTATGACATAGGCGAATGCGATCAGTTAACCTTAACAAAAGGCCACGAACCGCACACGATCTTTACTTTATCATCCTTGTTCTCTCTTCTCTTCTTTCACAAACATACACACACTTACGTGCACTACTTAGAACTTGTGCCGGCTGAGGTGGTGTCTCTATGGGAAAAATACATTTAGGTCGTCACCTGATCTCACTTTCCAGCGGGAAAGGAACACCGCCACTTCCCGAGATATAACACGCACAACACTCACGGGTCTAATGACCATAGTTGTTGGCGTGCCCGGAAACACTAATCCATCACTTATTGCGAAATTATTCAAAGATCACCGCAGTTCCAAAGAAACGTCGACTGACACCACCATCCATCAGAATGTTTGAAACGAAACCGTCCTGCTTGACTTTTGCCTCGCGTTCCGTGCTTCGGCCCCGCGGCGAGTGGCGGCGCGCGCAGGCAGCCTGGCCGCAACGGCGGCGCCCGCGTGGCGCGCCACGCTGGTGGTCGCCGCGAAGCGGCTGAGGTCTGTCGCTGGCGGGCGCGTCTCCGGCCACCGAGACGCTCTGCGACGCTGCCCCGCCCACGAGGACAGCAAAGGAAGGCGCTCGGCATGGCCGCGAGGTAGCCAGTGACATCGTCCGTCTGTGGACACCTGTAAGCGCTAGGCTTAAACCGTAGACTGAAGATTTTTTTAGAATTGGGTTTTCCAAAACATTTGGCTCATCTTGAGATTTTGTGAATTTGAGACATCTTCAAATTTTTACACGATGAACCCATCAAGTGGCAATATAATGTGTTACGTAATACTTACAAAAATACGAGGTAGTACGTACTGTTGTATCCCCCACTAGTTATTAATTTTATTTACATTATTAACCAGCTCATTTCTCATTGTAGTTCGAAAAGTTTCCGTTCTTAAACGATAGTGGTAATAGTCTCACATTATCGCAAAATTATCGATAATTTAATTTATTGGTATTTGCTGAACACTGAACATTCGTCATGAAAATTACGGCACTCTGTTTCTGTTTTGGCGGACATATTGGCAGAAGAATTTTACAATATGGAAAGCGCTTTTCGCTAATTTTCTTGTGCTCTTCAATCCTCTCAACCCCGTTCGTTTCTTGAAACCTCGCTGCCTGGGCAGGTGATTCATGAAGAGCTGAAAAAGTGATTTATGAGCGGGACTCATCAACCTCGAAGAATACATTAAGACTTAAAACAAAAGCTCAAAAACGTAAGCAAGTTTTTCCTTTTCCACATTTTGATCCTTTGACGATCAAAGGTATATAATGTATTCTCTTTTATTCCTGACTAAGGCTCCGTTTTCAGTTCCTTTTTGCATTTAATCATTTACTAAGACTGAAATACACTCAAAGTACACTATAACAATGTTTAATTTACCGGTGAACGTGACTATTGAATACAGGAAAAATTTCTAGAATGTTGATTCTATGTGAAATATCTAAGTGAAATTTGTTTAAGAAATTTTTCCCGTCAAAATATTTTTAAGTAAATATAATGAATTGTTTTTCATTTCTATAAAAAAGATATTGACGCCTTGTACTTGACAAAATTGATATGGCGTTACACTTTACAGAGACAGCGCAGCTTTGTGTAACTACTCTAAAGGTTGTGAGCAAAGTCCGTTCGCGATAGAACGATTGCTCGCCAAACAATTCCAGTTTCCTTGCTGAGATATTTTAGTTAAGATGCTTTTACTTTCTCGCCTACTACGTACGTAGGATTACGTAGGGACTAAATTATTGTAATACTGCTGCGAAAAGTGGAGATTTTTAAACAGAAAAACTATTGTTGGGCCCTAATATTGAAAAGAGAAAAAAATGTGTTGCTATATGTAATAAATTAATTCCTCGAACACCCTGTGTAATCAGAATCCGTTATTTGTGGGTCATAGGTGCCGAAAAATTGATTGACGGCCAAACGTCTGCTTGTCTCTGTCCGACTGGCTGTGGTGAACGCTAGCGCCTAAACCTTCCAGCCGATTTTCTCCAAAATTAATATTTCCCGACCGATCTGGCCGAACTCGAGGCCTGAAAATTTGAAACGGTATTTTGATTTCTGCGGGTAATTTACGGAAGTCTTATTAACAATTTTAAAACTTTCTCAAAAACTGTACCAATTTTTTATTTTTTTTCTTCGGAAAGAGCTAAGAATGCTTAAAATAGGAGCAGGTCTTATTTTCATTAAACTCTCTGAATTTTCCAACATTTCCGATTTAGGCTGTAGAGGAACAAGTGTTATGTTGGACACATGTCTGCATTAAGTTTCTTGAGCCATCTCATTAAACACTGCACTTGGAAATATCTACTTCCTAAATAAAAGTATTAATATTCTGCTTTTGATGAACATTACATTTATTTTACAACCCTATAACTGGTTAATTTTGTTACAATTATATGCTTTTGCGAATACCTTTTTTGCAAAAAAGTGTATCTCCTATTTGGGTTTTTGTACTGCAAACGTCATTTTCGGACTGATTTTTAAAATACTATATGCAAAGGAAAATAAAATACCCTTACAGAAAATAAGTTTTCAAGTACACTGTATCGATCTCTGTATAAACATTGTTGAATATCTGGAGAAACTGGTCATAAACAGAGGTCGATGTGACAGTCATTGACAGAGTAGTTAATATTGATATTCATTTGCATGACGGATTAAAAATTGACAGTAGAGACTAAATACGCCGAAATATGTACACCCAAAAAACCACGTGAAAAGTTTCATTCCAATGTTACAAAGTCAAACTAAGCAAACCATTGAAACGGTACCACCTATATTGTTAGTTGATTTGGTGAGTAATCATCCGAGATAGCGGCGTTGCGGGCCAATTGGCGTGCTTGGGCGGGGAGGCGCCCCTGCAGAAGCAATTCTCTAATTAGACGTGGGCGCGTGGCTGTTCGCCGGCCTTAGGAGCGGGGCGTCTGTGCTCGTATTGCCCACCGCCACCCCCGCCGCCCCCACCGCCCCCGCCGCCCCCGCCGCCCCCGCCGCCCCCGCCGCCCCCGCCGCCCCCGCCGCCCCCCGCCGCCCACGCCGCCCACGCCGCCGCCTTCACTCACTCGTGTAGGGCTGAGAGATGCAGCCTCTGCGCCTACCAGAGCGCGTATACCGCGCTTTAGATCAGCTCTGCACGCGGCCCACACAAGGGAGCATTCCTCATATGGATCATAGCCTACACGCTAATATAGATGGGTATCGAAGCTCAACACTGCGCCGAGATGGAAACGCAATGCGTTTAAAAGAGCGATCCATCGGGTATCGTTCTCTCAATGTTTGAGGAAACGTTTACGGAAATGCGTGATTATTGAATTATTCGTGCCAGTGGAAAGTATGGTCATATCTTTATTCCATGCCTATCGCATTTAAGGCAATATAAAATATTTTTTCAACGACACTGAAGTGACAACCTATTCTGTAAAACTGTTTAGAGTTATGATAGCAATGAATTTGTCGAGTGTTTATGCGTGTAATTTACTTGATAAAATCGCGCTATAACATTTATTTGCGTGTATTTTAAATTCATTTTTCTTCCGGTGCAATTTGTAAAGACATTTAGTACACCGCCTCCTATGAAGAAATTTGTAAATTATAACTGTGATGACAATGTAGCATTAGTAGGACGCCAATCTTCCAAGTTGTGTTCCAATTCTGGTTTCTACGAAGTAATGAAATATTCGGCCATCTCTTAATATAGTAATTTTGGAACCCAACCCTCTGCGACACCTGTAAGGTAAATAATGCTCTTGCTCGTACACGTTTAAGAGTAAAAATAAAAAAAGAGATTTGAAAATACATATCACTGACAAGGAAGCATTAAGTACTTAAGAATAACAAACATCCAATACCTTGGTCTTCGTTTGCGCTTTTAGTGAGTTTATTCCAAATTCCAAACTTGTGCCTTGTTCTAGTTTTGATGTAACTTTGAATACTGTAAGTACAGCTGTATTTAAAGTTATCTGTACTTTTGGGAGAACTTTCGAATACATGTAATTCCACCAGAAAGATAAACAATGTAATGTATTCTACTGATCTCTAGAATTCCATTTACGTCGTCACGTATATCACGTTATTACTTTTTCGCATACTATGCACAACCTGTCGAGTGGAACTTAAATACTGTACAGCAGAGATTCCGATACAGTCAGAGTATGATGTGGCAAATAGCTGTGAGAGGGAATATTAGCCTCAACGCTGAATGTTATTCCCGATGTCCCGCTAGCATGCAAACGAGTAGCGGCACCACTGGCCAACGTCTAAGTTCTTTAGCCTCTCAAGAGCTTCTCCGCCCCATCTGCCTCTTGGACCCTTTTGAGCCAAGCATCACGTTTCGTATCCCAGAACGAAACATCGGCCGACGCGTTGCTTCAGGCCAACTGTCTTCATGTACATGAAGTTTCATCATTAATGACTCGGGGGTAAGATATGACTCTCCAATTATCCTAATGAGCTCATATAATAATTAACGTAGAAGATGTTTCTGGGGGATGTATTGTGCGAATGCAAAACGTTGTAAATTAAAGGGGGAGATATTGTATGTCGTATCGGATGACAATTATATTTGTTTATTTGGCAATGTGATATTAAGGGTGCCGACGTGATATTAAGGGTAAATTCAAGTTGGCACTCCGAAAAATATATCTTTACATGTAAAATCCTTCAAAACCCGTCGGAATTACCATACACGACATTGTGATCGAATCCATTTTGAATCCAGACAAGTGAAGTGTGCATCTGAACGATATTTAAAATCGTTTAAAGTTGTTGCAGTTTCAGTCGTTTAAGTGATTTCCAATGGAAGACATCTAACGAAAAACGAGTGAACTTTGACTCTGAAGCAGGGGCATCAGAAAATTGTTAGAAGAGTGTGTATGTAAGGGTTAGAATTCGAATCTAGAAACTTCTCGGTGTTATTCATGGCTTCCCGAGCATTTACGGAGCAAATAACTGCAGTGCATTTCAAAATGCCTGCCCGGTGTTTACAAACACATCGGTGGAATGCCATGTAAGGAAACAAACGACTCGATGAGAATAGGGTGTAAATACACGCCAGTGAACTACATGCTTCTATCGATTCCTGCGGAGTTTGGTCCGTACAACACCAGTTGCATTTCAATTAGGGGGAAATTAGTCCGGAGTTGGCGCAACGCGGCGACGGCCGAGGAAGGAGGGGATGAAGCGGGGAAGGAAGGAGGGGTGCGAAGAGAAGGGGCTGGGCTGAGGGCGAGGAAGGGGACGGGCGTTGCGAGACAGCAGCTGGAATGCCGGCTTCAAGTTAGGACATTAAAGCATGGTGCTGGGAATTGCCTCACTTTTGCTAAAGAGCGGGAGTTGCTGGCTTGCTTCGCCGCGTATTCTGATTAGTTGGTTATAGACGATGACGGCCATATTCGTTTTGTCCTTCGTTTTTTTAGTCTCTGTCCTTCTGTGACTGCTTCTCCTTGGCGGACGAATTTCTTCGTTTGTGTCAGTTTCTCTCTCTATTTCTCTCTCTTGTTCCTTTTCCTTTCCTCGCATCTGCGTTCAATTCTGCATGCAACTGTATGACTAAGACTTTAAAAGGAACGCTGCGAACTTGACGAAAATACCGTTTCCTAAGTTTGTCTTAACAGATTTCACGCTTTGTGGCGAAGTTGAGGTCTCGTGTGGGAACATATTTTGCTCGACGGAGACAGAGAGAGAGAGAGGGAGAAGTGAGATGGGCGGAAATGAATTTGAATAGAACGTTATCTCTGCGTTCTGTAGCAGTGCTACAATGAATTTTTCTTCCCCAGTTTTACTCGCTCTGCGACGTTACCCGCTCCCGCAGTCGATAAGATATGGAGCGTGTTAGTTCCTTTCCATGTAGAAGAAGCGGAAAATGCATCCTCTTCCTTTAAAAGCGTACAAAGTTTTATTTATGACAAGGCATTATTTTTGAAGTTGAAATCGAAGTGGATTTTATACGGCATATCTCAAGAACGATTCTGTGAAGAAAGTTTTAAGAGTCTTCAGTCGAATGAATATTTTTCCTACCTGACGGGATTCCAAAAAGTAGTTGCTGGTCAAGTCTTTTCAACCTCCAGTACTTTGAACCAAGTTCGACTGATAGACGAATGATTTTAATGCTATTCGTCGTACCAATCATATCCAAGCTTCTCCATTGTTAAACAACTTTAATTTTTTTAAATTTTAACTTTAAAAGTTTTTGATGATACATTTTTTATGGCTTTTGTATTCACAAACGACCACTTTTTTTTGAAATACATTGATTTTTTTATCATTATTAAGTGGAATTGAAGATATGTATCTATTTCACCTATAATTGCTGCCAATATTATATTCTGTGTGTACGTGGTCCTTGACATATTTTGTTCATCCCCAACATCATTGAATATTCAAGGACTGTATTCAATTTCAATCGAATTTCCTTTTCCCTCTGTTCCTGACTTGTCGATAAAAACGATAAGGTTACATTCCACGTAATATACAAAATGACAGAGCATTTGCTAGGCTAATTTTAAAGTGGAATTAAAGCAGCCATGATAAATCAAACAAATTCATTTATATCGCAAAACAAATGACTTCATATCTATTAATATTTGTGTATTTTTCCCACATCTTCGAGACTCCTCTCATCATTAGTGTTCAGGCGAAATCTCATTTGCGTAGACTACAGTACGACGGCATGTACGAGAACTTACAAAACTCCTCCGAAAACATCGTCCATAATTGTGGCGAGTGCTGGCGGCCGCCGCGGAGGAAGCCGGCGTGGCGCTGCGTGGCGCGGCAGGCGCCGGAAGAGTGTGCGTATGGAGGACGTGAGTAATATCGATGAATGGATTTTCCAGTAGGGCAGGTGCATCTTCCGGGTCGGTGGTCCCGGTGGCAGGTGCGCGTGAAAGGCTCCCATAGGGCGCGATGGGAATCGGTGCGCAGCCCCGGCGCGCGGGAGCACGGTTTTCCCTTCGCCATCCCCGTCTCCCCCTCCGCACCCCGTCCGCACCCCGTCGCACCCTCTCCGCCCCCACCGCCCCTCGGACCCTCCCGCTCCCCGCCCCCTCCCGCCCATGCCGCGCACGCACGTAGCGGGTGCGAAAGGGGGAGGTGGGATTGATGATTTCTCTCCCTCCGCTCGCTCCATCCTTCTGAATATTCCGCGTTGGATTATTTATTTAACCGACGGGTTTGATGTGCTTCTCCGGACTGGCTCATTAATCGTACCCGCCGTTACACAAACGCCGTCAATGATGGGTGAACTACGATGGGCAACGATCACGAAGAACTAAACGCTGAATGATGGTGAACATGCAAGTGGTTCCGTGAGGTAGCTGGCAAATTCCGTGAAACTCCCGAAAGTCAGTTTTGGTTACAACATTTGTTAACGAGGATCAGATATTATTACGATCACCATAGTGATCTATCCTCTGCTGTGCAGACCTTACTGCTCTCTAGAAAGGCTGAGTCATCAGTGGATGCCGTATCTGCGCTTTTCCTCCTCCTCAACGGCTAGAGCGTTTTTCTCTACCCACTCCGAACCCCCGAGGTTGCCTCCCCTTCGAGCACGCAAGGACGCACTGAGGATTGTGATGGAGAGTGGGTGGCAACATTTTGCTCCCCTCTTTGCTTCAACCAGAGCGCCGTAGAGCTCGCCCTTAGAAAGAGAGCGACGCCGAGGAATGGCGCCGGGGACGGGGTGAGAATAGAAACGGATCCCTCAGAAAAGCAGACGAGCTGGGAATGAGACAAGAATCGGCCGACGCGGCCTGTTGGTCAGGATAGCGGCAGTAACTGCAGCTCAAATGGGAATGTATTCCATGCTGTAAATGAACACAGATCCGAGACGAACAGAAAAACATTTGGAATGTAACCATGACCTACAAAGATGGAAAGGGGAACAATAGCGTGAATAGAAGTCAGTACGAAGAGAACGCGGAATCTGGTAGCTGCAATAATCATGATGGCTGACAGCAGTTAGAGCAGACCGTTAGGAAAAGCGACAGAGAAAGAGAATTGATGCAGCGGTGAAGAGGAGCAGAATGTCAGCGTGAATAAGAACTCAATTTATGGGAATAGTAACACAGTGGTGCAACTTAGAGACCGACAGAAGCAAAATATGGGCTGCATCTTAAGCAAGATCATATCAGAGATAGAGGAGGACAAAAATCGATGATGATGATGATGATGATGATGAAAAGAAAGGAATATTGCAATCAGAAAGCAAAAATACGAATGTGGTGATGTATTGTGGAAGTGGACCGGACATGAGACACGATCCATATTTACATCTGCAAAGAATAGATTCAGAGGTTGACGTCACTGGTTTTGCTGAAAGTACGATAAATAACTGTTCCCAAATACAGTTTACACGTTTAATGCTAAAAGGTTCTCCAAAAAGCGAAAAGAGTGCATTAGACGTTTCACTCTATCAGATCTCTATATTTTTTGATAATCATATATTTGAACGGATTGATTTATAAAAATGCGTATACAATGAGTGAAAGAAAGGTTCCGTCGTAAATATATTTCAGCTCTACCATTAAAAATAATAAATTTCGTACCTGAAAACAACCTGAGCATGCATTTTTATTTTCATGAGAATCGGACAAGTCAAATGTACTGAATTTTATCAGAAACGTTCACTGGAAGGCAAAATTATACATTCTACTATACCTTATCACACTCGCATATTTTTCATTTTGTTGAGAACATTATTTTAGCTCTTTGTGTGAATTGTACTCGTGATTCAGAATTTTCCTCAGATTTTTTGGTGAAATCAGTGAGCAAATCACGCCCATCGACTGAGCCAGTCTTTTTGATTTGAGGTGAAAATTAGAGAAACGGAAAGATCTGACACCAACAGCAATAGACTTTCTAACAAACATAGAAGTCCTATAAGAAAATAAGCCATTTCCCTCGCTCGTTGATACACACAGTAATTCCAGTCTCAAAACCCAGCAAAAATACATCAATAACTAAAAGCAACAGACCTACGTATAAGTTTATTACTTACTCTATCTCATATAATTGAAAAAAATATACTAAAACGATTAAATAAACATCTAATCAACATAGATGGAATACCAAAAGAATAATTCGGGTTCATGAAGTAAATCTCCACGCACCGCCAACTTTTAAGAATCACGGAACATACCTACTCGTCATTTTAGAAAAAAAAGTAATACAATAGCCATCTTTATATCCCAGAGCCATTCGATATAATCTGACACCATGCACTAAATTATGAAATAAAAAAACGGGACCCTCACTACATTGCAGAAATAATAAAAACTTCCTGAATAACAGAACATTTTCAGTTAAACAACCATCAATCGTATCCCAAATCAGTAATGGCTGGTTTATTCTAGGGATCATCCCTTTCGCCTACACTCTTCAATCTCTACGTAGCTGACATTCCAAACTGAACATAATTAAAATGCCCAATTTGCTGGTGTCACAGTCATGTAACCACTCTACCAAACATAAAGATCACAATTCAAATATATCTACGCATGATTGAAAGGTTTCTAAAAAAAATCTCCTTAACTTATGAAGACTGCAGCAAAAACTTTCACACACGTACACCTCCTCTCTCTTAACTTTAGACAATCAACTAATAAGCTGGTACGCTCAAAATAAACCAATAAAATATCTTGGATTTAACATTGACACACGCCTCAGGAAACAACATATCAACATCAAAAGGTATCTAGCCAAAAATAAATTACACCAACTACTTCACATAAACAAAAATAGCCGTTCGCCTTACAACACTGCACTTATGTTATACAAATCATAGTAAGACCCCCAGCTGATGTACGCTTGAATGCATCCAAAACAAACCTAAACAAAATGCAAATAATCCAAAACCAATACCTTAGGAATATAACAAATGCGCCGTGGTGTGTTACAACCAAACAACCAAACAAATAGTGAAAGTTTTTTTTGCTCAAGTGTCCATGAGGCCATGGGTAAAGTGCCTATGAGGTCACCTAGCGTTCCCGCCAGCAGAGTCCACGCACCTTCCAACTCCACTTTCTGAGAATTGGGATATAATTTTATTTACACATTTTATGTCCCGTAGAGGGCAATTGGCCTCGGCGCCGTTGGATCGCGGGGTTTCTAGCCGGTCACCCAACAAGAAACTCGCTATATCTCGAATTCGCTTAACCTTCGTGACTTCACGTAGTTAACGAATTCGGCTAGCGACGCCGGTTTCGCGGTCATCGTCTTTCAGTAGAACCATCCCAGCATTCCCCTGGATGATCGAGGGAAACCACGAAAACCCCGGACAGGATGGCCGGCACGGAGATTGAATTGGGACCTCCCGAATGCGAAGTCAGCGCGCCACTTTGCTCGGTAGAAGCGGGAGGGGTGGGCGCCAACTGTCCATTAGCGGCGTACGTGCTGCGCAGGGCAGGCGCGAGGGCTTCGTGCGGAAGAGGTTAGGAAGCTCGCCAAGAACGGCTTCTTTTTGTAGTGACATTTCTGGGTATTTCTCGCATAAAAATTCGTAACTTTACTCCCGGCAGGAGTGCAAAGTTGGACATAACTCCTGAAGAATGTTCCTCACTCTCAACTCTCCGAAAGCTCCTTTTGTTGCCTCATCGATCTCACTATTTTGACGAGAATTTTCCCCAGCCCTTTCGGAGGCAGATGTTCCCGTTGGAATGCATTGGATTCCAATTGGTTCAACAGCCCTCCTTTTGAATAAGAGGGTTGTGAGGCGCGTGCCGCGTGGGCCGTTTGGGAAGTGGGGATGATGGCGGAGGCGGTGACTCTGGTGCTGAGGCGGTGTTATGAATGTGGCACTTTAAGGCTCTGAGACAGACTCGGCGAATCTTTCAGTCGTCGTTCGTGCAAGCCGAGGATGAATTTCTCATCACAAACAATGAAGTAGTCGGGAAATCGAGTTTGACTATTGACCTTTTACGGACATTCAGTTCTACAGTTTTGTGACGATTATGCAGAGCTCAGTTTTCGTACTCTTGCAATGAATTAGTCATGGCTTTTTTTTCTTATGGCACATATTATTATGCTCTTGTTTGTGTAAAGCATGCTTGCCTTTGTTTCGTGCGTCACAGGTTCGATTCTTGAAGGGCGTTGAATCCATTCAACGTTGGAATGGTGACAGGGTCATCATAAATAACCACGAGAAATCATTCATTTGGATAAATACTATTGTGAAAATAGATGAGTTCATATTCCATCTTGCCTATTTATCTTTGCCAAGCATCGTCGGCTGAGATTTTTCTCCTCCTTGAGCTCTTACATTTTCGTCGCAAAACGCCCGTGCCAGAGATTTATCATTAGCCAACAAGTTGGGTGGAACATTCCTTGGGGAAAATAAAAGGAAATATTTGACATTTTGCGAACACCAATGCACTCCTGTTTAAGCAAAGTCCTGCATAATGCTGCCATGTACCAATAAATTGTTTGTGAAACGAAATTGAGGGAATGCCAATGTAATCAACGCATACACGACGTATGTGGAAATTCTTTCTGGCATGTTTCCTTCTTTAAAAGGCAAGAGTTCGTCACAGAGCACAAAATTCATCGATCTTCGCGTTTTATTATCAGTAGAGCCATCAGTATAGGGAGGCGTGTCCAGGACGAGAGTGGTTGGCGTATGGCGTATGCAGGCGCGGGAGCACGCCCTGAGCACGGGGTCAGGTCTTCGGCGACCGCACGCCGAGATTACGCCTTTCGGAGCTTTTCACATGGATTTTGGCCAGATCCACCGCACCTCGCCCGCCGGAAGTCATCAGAAGAGCCGGCCCGCCCACCGATCGCCGGCGTTTCCCTGCGGGCAAACGCCGCGTCGCCCGCGCCGTCCGTTTTTAAACGAGTTCCCCTCATCGCCCGCATGCCTCCCGCTTGCCGGCTTTTCTACCCCCTCCCTTCCCCGATGTCACGCTCCCACAGCCGCCCCCGCGCCCCGCCCGCCCATCCGCCCCCGCGCCCCGCTCCCGTGCCCCGCTCCCGTGCCCCGCCCCCGCGCCATGCCCCAAGCCCCTCTTAGCCTCGTCCATCCCGCCCGCCCGCCGGCTGCCACGTGTGGGTTGGTGGAGGGTCTGCAAAATAGAGCGAGTCGCGTCCGGATGACGGAAATTATCCGGACATCCGCATGCATCGTGAAAAATTCTGATATCTGTTCGCGTTGGAAATGTCGCGCTGTCACTGTCTCTTACCGCTACTTCAGTAGCGTTTTCCATTCTCACAGCCTCGCTTGCAGGTCACAGTACCTTGTTGTTCGTTGCCTGCATATATGACTTCTAAAATAGTAATTTCATTTCTGTCGTTAATTCATTTTTTCATTTAAATAATAAAAATCACCTTAACATTGTTATAAATTCACAATATAAATGAAACATTATTAGCCACGGTAAAATCTTTTTAAAACCATTCTCGTAAAAATAACCATCCCTTGTTCTTTAAATGTATATAATGGCAATACTCTTCACTTATGGGAATTGAGCAAAATAGCAGCGTTTGTGAAAAGGAACCTAGAAAGGATGCAAGGAAATATGTAATGGCAACTATTTTCTTCAACCGTATAATTTCTGAAACATTGTAGGATTTTAAACCCAAATGATTTTTGAAATAATGTTTTTAGTGTTAAAACGAAGAATAGAAAAAAAAGCATTACACGCTGATTTGCAGGAGAAACAACTTTCTTCCCTCTTTCATTCTTCGAAGACTCTCCTCTTCCACTTCCTCTTTGAAATGACTTCCATAAAATTCAGCTCTTATTAGTCACTGGAGGAATTTTAAAGGGTAGCATTTTCCTCCGATTACATCTTGAAGTTCTATTAATTTTTATCACAGTTTAATACGCCGTCTTTTGTAATATCCAGCGGACTGGCATTCCATTGAGTCAAAAGATTATTAAGATCGTCTATATTCTACAATTGTCTTCAGTAGCTGTTGATTTGTCAGGTATTTTTCTTAAAGTTATTTTTGTTACATAAGCAAAAGGTACAATTATCATTGCATATCTCTTAGTGGAAAGTGAGAATGAAAAGTACAGTGTAAGAGTAACATTTTACAAATGTAACTTTCACTACGTAAGTCAAAGGTACAATCATCATGATATATCTTCTAGTGGAGAGTTAACTGAAAGTAAAATAAGTGCTAAGCATGTTGCTAGGAAAGTAATTATTGTTAAATGTAAAGTTATCCATGTTAATAACGATATCACTATAATAAAATCAGCCGAAACACTCATACTTCGATTTGGAATTATAAATTAATTGGAATCGAAATAAATAAAGGATGCAGTTTCTTTTCGTTTTTTATAAACATTAGTTTTGATTCTGAATCCGAAGACAGAAATACTTTTTCAGCGGACGTGGGTATCGAAGACCATTAATGCAGGCGCGCTTTGTTTCAGCTTGCAAGCCCGAGCTTCGAATCTCTTCTCGGGCATTATTGTTTACTTGTATGGTTTGACATTGTGGAGCTCTCTCAGTCACCAAACATCACCACCGGGAATATTCATTTTGGTGAAAATCCTCTGTAATCTTTGGGTGCTACTATCCCAGACGGATGGACAGACGAATTTGAGAAAAAACACCTTTTTCAATATTAAGGACCTCCAAAACGTGAATTTTGGGTATAGTATGAGTACATATACATGAAAGCAATGGGTTACGTGTACGAGTCAGACATTTCTTTTTCGTAACCAGAGACCCACGGAACGTATTTTTGAGAGAAATTATCGACATTTTTCCTGCAGCATTCCATTACTTATGCGTATACGAGAAAGTAAAAACGGCCAAAAGAAATCTAGAGACGGTATTTCAATGGGTCTGCACAATGGAGCAATGGAGGCGTTCTGAACTGAACTGAATTGGACTGAACCGGGCGCGGGTGTGCGTCGCCTCTCCTTGAGACGTGCTGGGCGAGACGAGGTCGAGCCCTGCGGCGTGACGGCGGCGCGGCGGTGTCACCCGGTGATTTACGGGCGTGCTGCAGCTCGGTAGACATTGCTGCGGACTGTTATGACTCAGATACCTTGCACTGCCACATAAATCACAAACGCATAACATTCGCTGCAGCAATTATTGAAGTTTGTCCCAGGCAGTGTGCATGTTTCTATGTCGCACGTGTATTCGGTTTGTTTTGGACTCAACGTGCGGGCAACGTTTCATGAGTTTGTGGAAATAAATCACAAATGTGATACTTTTACTTGCGTGTATTAGCCTTTCTGTGCCTTCGTGTTTTATTTTCTCTTCACAAGGATTACTGTGTGAACCAGTAGTATTAAATGATAAGGTGTGAAAAATGAGGAGGAAAAGACATATTTTGTGAAAAGAGTATAGTGTTTCATTTCATGGAAAACGAGACGATTGGGAAAGTGAAGATAACACAAATGTTGCCATCTATATACATAGCATAATTCGGTAATGGAATAAAATTGTAAATTATTGCCATATAGATTATTGCCTACAGACTGCCCAATGTTTCAATCAATTCATTATTAGTTGCATAGGAATTTGGGTGGGGGAGCAACGACGGACCCCAGGGTAGTTTTTTTCAATATCGTGCAGGTGAAGAGTTACTGTTTCATCTTTTAGGAATTTTATTATTAGAATCTTTCTGACTTTAGAAATTTCATTTTGTAAAAAGATTGTTTGAAACTCACCTCATAAAAGTCAGACAACAAAATAAAAATTAATTATTACTAGTCATCGCAACTGGTTATAGAATTCCAAGAAATAAACCTGTGAGTATTTTTTTTTTTTTTTTTTGTAAAAGAAGATTGTACTAAAATATTTTTGTTTTAATTTAATACTTACACTGTCTTATTTCCACGTCCATTGTATTTATTTAATTCAGTTGTTTTGTTAGACTTTTTCAAATGCTCTATGGGTGGTTAGATTTTATAGCTTGAGGCAACTAGTTTTAATACACATTGTAGAATGAATTTGTTGGTTATTATTAGGGAACGGATTTTGATGACCTAAAATATCGCCAAAAATGATCAATAAAATGCTCTTTAAATGTTTATAAAATGCCCTAAAAGCAAAGAAAAATGACGTAAAAAATGTGATCAAAAACAGTTCGAATGAACAACTCAAGCTGTTTTATACGTTACTGACGTAATCGAGGCTGCTTCTATTCGTTCATGTGAAGTCAGTTTTCAAACTTTTGGTTTGGACTATTCTTTATCAGAAAATCTTTGTCTTTAGTTATCCCAATATTTGTAGAACTGACAATGGCGCTGACAGGCGTCACAGGAACCTCAGATTATATACTCACAATGGCTGGCATTACAACTTCTGAGCGAAGAAATCGAATAGGATACCAAGTATAGGTATTCAGGATTTTCTGTGGAGAATATTTGTTGCATCAAAGCAAGTACCATTAAAAGATACTAAAATCAATTAAATTAGCGAAAAATGCATTAAAATGACAGAAAAAGATAAAAATGACTTATCGGTCGAAATCGACGAAAAATGCAAGAAAAATACGTATAAAAATGTCTATTCTAAACACATTTTTCTAAAGTGAAAAAAAAAAACATTTCATTAAAATTCGCCTACTTGTTATTACCAAATATTTGTTTCTATAGAAGCCAGTTCCACGAAAATACAATGACCTGTTTTCCTGTGGTCTGGAAGAAAAGAAAGAAAAGGGCCTACACTGTACCCGCCAGGGAGGAATCGTCTATCTTCCTAGATATGCAGTAGTTTCCCAAGTACAGATTCGAAGAAGTGTGGACCCACAGCCTAACGTGCCAAGCTCCCGGTCGGGGAGGTAGGGAAAATAGAACTCGAGGAAGCCCTGCGCGAACGACGGAGCAGCACGTGTGGGTGGCGGAGGGCCATGCACACGGCGCCCGTGGGATTAGACGAGGTTTCTGGAGGCGTGCTGCCCACGGGGCTCGATCCGTGTTCCACGAAAGGAGGAAACACTCGGCACAGCTGATGCGAGAGGCTCGGATTCCTCAAATCTTTCGAAACTCCAGTACACGTTGCACAGATTCCAACCTAATTAAACATTCTTAAAAATGTCTTATAATTAGAACTTTTGACTTTACTGGGCCAAAAATATCTAATCTAATCAGTTATCACATGCATGGAAAAAAATGAAGTCTTTGAATATTTTCAAGCGCAAAATAAAGATTTGGACACTGAAACTTGATAATGATGAATGTGATCTAACCGAATTAAAACTTGCTGAACGAACTGTCATTAAAACTTAGGTAATTATAGAAATATTTCATAAGTTGTTTGAGGTGTTTTATGTATCTTTGCACCTTTACGTATATTTTCTTACTAATGTTAGGATATGTGAAGTACGTAATATGTTCACCTTTCTTCAAGATTGTAAGAACGAAAGAAAAAAACAAAGCAGTTAAACGTTTTATAAACTCACCGCACAAAAAGTAATCTGTAGAAAGAATAGACAACAAAATAAAAATGAAGCATTGCTGGCCTTGGCAACTGATTTCTGATGGTTAGTAACGTCCCAAGAAATAGAAATGACTATAATCTTTTGTATAAGAAAATGGGAATAAATTATTATTAATATTATTATTTGTGTATTGTTATTATTAAGTGACAGACGTTGCTCGCCTATATTGACAGGGGCTTCGATTTTATTCGGATCGGTTCGCGTCGCTTCTTGGAGAAGAGGTTGCTGTTAAGGTGTTGTATGAACCCCATCGCTTGATTTCTACGCCGCCTATGCGAATACCTTTCCTTATATTTTGATACCTACAAGGGAATTGATTTTTTGTCGCTCACTTTACTCACTTCCAGGTTTTACTCACTTCTAGGTTAGTTTTTGCCTATGGTCCGTGCCTTCTGGTTATGTTTTTGTTAACTGAAATGAAAATTATCTGATCAGTCAAACATTTACCAAAGAACCGGTAATTGAAAATAAATACAAATATTTATTTTTTGACGTTGTTCTGAAACATTACCTTTTTTCTTTCTCAGAAAATCAGTTTTCATTTCAAGAAAAATTTTCACATTGAAATATCAAAAGATAATTTTTATGTCAATATTTATGATCTAAATAAAACCGTGCGAATGAAGCTTTACTCAAAAAAATAATAATAATAAAAATAAACGCTTTTCTGAACCAAGAGAAAATCTTGTGTGATATCATTCAATTAGTTTACTTTAGTTCAAACAAAATTTCCGTTCTGTGGAGTCTTTAGAGAATATTTGAAGTGCCTTGCTCAGAATGCATAAATCTGAAACGAGATGGGACATCGGTTCTTTCAACTCGTCGCAGTGGTTGGCAGTTATGTGGATAATTTTATTTGGCTGTCGTCTCCGGCGCAATTAGTTTCCCACTGATGCGTTCCGCCGCCGATCCGCTACCTCTCGGTCCCCCGGAAAAGTGTGTCTGGGAATCGGCTCTTTCCGAGAACAGACGGCGAATGAGGCAGCTGCTAATTGCGGGGCCCGAGAGCCATCGCTTCATGAATCGTGAATGACGCACTGTTTAAATTTTCAGGAGCAGCCATGGCAAATAAATAGTCTCAATTACAGAGCTATTTATTTCGAAGCTCGTGTGTTTTTTGTTGGTTCCGCCCGGAAAGGAAACCGCCCGAAGAACGTAGAGAAATCCGGAATGGCGTGACGGTGTACTTTTAAAGAGCGCTCCGATGCGATCCTGACTTCCGTCGCTCAACGCCCCCCCCCCCCCTCCCGTCTTTCCGTCTCGCTCGCAATTGAACATTAAAGTAGAAAGTTCTAATTGTGTGCCTCAATTATACATGATAGACAAACTTTGGGGGTAGAGAGTCTCTTTTCCAGGACGTTTGTTAGATTAATGCGTTCATTTCGTGGGGTTCTCACTCACACAATCAAAGTTTTCACGTCCTGTGTAATTATTTCTTTGGGATTTTCGGGGTACTATTCTTCACGTTCGTAGACACATTTCTGAGCACGCTGGGAAATTACGTGTTCATCTTCCTTTTGTACAGTCTCAGGAAATATGTAATGTGTATTTGGAGCATCGATATTATCATAGAATTTAAAAATAAAGCAACTGTTAAACGCAATTATAGTTCAGCAAAAAGGCCATTGTGAGTTTCCGTATTTACTTAACCTTTTGTAAATATTGCTGATTATTGGAAAAAACAATAATTACGATATCATTATGAAAATGAAGTCTAATTTAATAATAATAATAATAATAATAATAATAATAATAATAATAATGTGTTGAAATTACCATTTTCAAATGGTATGCACATAGTGTAGAGAGTCAAAAATTGAAATAATAATAATAAATTTATTACTGTGCCTTATTTTTTAAATGCATTGTATTTTACTCCCACAAGTCTCTGATATTTGCGGATTATTAAATGAGTCCTGATAATCTCTGCGTCATCTAACGTTTTATACGGTATCTTGTGTATCTTCTGCAGTTAGGTCGTACTCAATTCAAAAGAGTTTTGTGATTCGACCCAAGCGCATCCAGTCCGACCAAACCAGTCCATCCAGCGCATCCAGTCCATCCAGTCCGACCGATGGGTCCTGTTCGTACTACAACATTTTACAATACAAGGTAGTCTGTCCCAAGACCTCGCTTGGACGAACGCTCATATGGAAGGTCTGCTTTTAGAAGAGATTGGAACTGGTTTCTGTTGCTTTTTAACTGACTTTCGGACTACAAAATGAGGCAGTGACATTCTCAAACATCCCAAATATCTCTCTAGACATCTTTTGAAAATTTTAGTTCGTTAATTTTTACACAATTCGACGCTTTTCGAATTATAGAATGAATGCAGTTCCTGCCTAGCCACCCGCGCTTAATGGTACTTTCAAGTATATACTACTTCAATGTTACCATTCATCTATTTGTTTTAGAGTTATAGATTTCCTTTTTATAATATAAAAATATTATAAAATTATAAATAATAGACGAGTTCATTGTTTAAAATACGCAAATAAGAATGCGTAAAGGCAAAGTTAGTTATAAAACGTTAGTTATCACATTGTAACACTTTTCTTTTTCGTAATTTCTTGATTTGTATTAGAAGAGCTGCCGGTTTCCTGCGTTTTAAGCTAACATGATTTGTGTTTTTCACTAGCAATACTTAACTCAGAGTAGACCGACGACAAAACCGAATTTTCTGAGGGAAGATTGAATTTCCCCGGCCAAACCTTCATTTGTGAGCAGTGCAGTATATCCAAATATCGTTACCACCCGGTTGCGCGTGTCCATTACCGCCAGCAGCCCGGTGGCCCTCGCCGCGTGCCGCGCAGGTGGACCCGGCCAGGCCTCCAGCGCCCAACTTTCCACCTCTGGCCGCACCTCGTCAGGGCTTCCCGTGGCGCAACTGGGGAACTACTTCATCGGGATGCAACGACAAGTTAATGGATGATTGCCATTAAAGCGTCCTTTTCCGGGCGCGGCGCGGGCGGCGCATGCAGATGCGGCCGCGCGGGGGCGGGGGAGGGGGAAGGGCGCTTCGAAGTCGCGCGCTCCGCTCGACCACCGAGCCCGCGCTGCCCCGTTGGCCCCTCCCACCCCTTCACCCCCCCGCCGCTGGCGCCACGCCGGATGCGATTGCTCAGAGGCGACATAGTTGGCTCTGCGACTCGCGACTCGCCGGGAGGTCCGAGGGTTCGAGTCCCGATGGTGGGAGATATTTCGACCCTAGGTTCAGAGCTAGGTCGAATTCAGTCGCTGTCTGAAGAAGAATTCTAGCGGGCGGCTGCTCTCATCGGCATTTCCCGGTGTTTTACTTTTTTTTATTTTTCGATTAATACCAGGCGAATGCTGGAGCATTACCCTAACAAAGGGGCCTCAGACCGCGTGCGTTCTTTCGTTCCTCGTCCTTGCCCCCTCCTTTCCCCTTACACACACTACACTGCCCTATATGTCGAGAGATCAGACGGGAGCTTAGAATTGGTCCCTGCTAGGACGGTGTTCGCTGGGGGGGGGGTGATACATACAAAAGAGTAACTCGCCAGCCAAAGTGTATGTCAGCACCGGATCTCACGTTTCAGTGTGAGTATGGGGGGACATTGTCATGTCCCGGGATATAACATACTATATTTATGGGATTAATGGCTTAAGTATGTTACATGTTCGGCATCAATAAATACTCCACCTCCATGTCCGTCGCTGTCGTCCGTTCAACCACTTATTACCGCTCCTTCATAATACTCCTCCGACGCCTTCTCCTGGCTCAAATGCGGCTTCTGCACCTTCCGTATTCTCCGGACTTCCTCTCACCCCATTCATTCAGTAACTTCTACCCATGCAATAGTTTTCGCGATCAGTCAAAATCACATTTGACTAGTGGGAGCTTTGTCGTACCTCCTGGACTACACTTCCCCGTCAGCTCCCGACAGCGCTCCTTTCCCTTTCCTTTCGGAGTGAGAAAACTGGGGAGAATACAATTCACTTGGGAGCTCCTCCCTCCGGTTCAAATAATTTTCTTTGCTATTTGAATATTTTTATTACACCTTTCACCCCTTACGTCCTACTCACAGTTTCCTTACTTTTCCTTCCTTACTTAGTCTTCTGACTTTCTCTCGATCCTACTAAAGATTTGTCTTCTGACACATCTCATACCTTTCTCATTAGATCACAGTACTAATCGTTCCCATCCCTCTCCATTTTGCGTCTTCTTTAATTGTTCTCTTTTGTCGGTGTTGCGCAGTGGTGACTCCATGACTACTCCATGACTCCCTGTGAAGTTAATTCCCCTCACTTTTCCTCTGCACGTCGTCCTCTTGCCTCTCCTACACTACTACCCGTTTCCGGCTCCGCCCCCTCTTCCGTCCCTCCAACGCCGCGATGAATCCTCCTGGGCGGTTTGCAACGATCATTACGCGTGCCGCTTAATGTCATTGTGAACGCGAGCCCTGCATGCGAAAGCAAGAACGTATCCGCGTTCCATGTGATGCCGCTATCCATAGTTGTGCACTTCGTTGCAATAACGCGGGCCGGCGGCGTTACGTTATGTAGCGGACACGTGCCCAATGCACCAAACTGCTTCTTGTGCGTAATTTCGGGCGGCGCGGCGGCCGGCTGCCACATCGGTCACCCTTCGACGCCGCAGCGGTGCCAGATAAGCCGCGCCCCCTCCCACCTGCTCGCCAGCCGGCCACCCATCTCCACCGCCAGCATTGGAATACCGCACTAGTCCCAGTCCTATGCCTCAAATTTGAAGTCTGATTTTCCGAACCGCATTCTTGGATGTAAAAGTGTAAGCAGTGGGACCTCTTTAATTCGAAACAAATTATCTCGTATTTTTATCTACTTTCACTTGCCCACACCTACCACAGTTTAATAAGCTTCGATAAATCAAATAATATAAAAAAAGTAGATTAATCGGATTTGTGACGTTTCCTGGTCGTGCTGTTCAACCACTTTAGTACAGTGCACCAGGAAAGTCTCTCCGCAGTGAACCGAATCAGGGCCCCCTATTAAAAACTGCGTTTAAGTTGGTAGCAACCAGATCACTGGGAAACTCGTGAATGGGACAACACTTCTAGCATCTATTATGATTGTGGTGAACACAAAATTTACGTTTTCAAGCTGCAGCTCGTACTACAACATAATGTGTGTTGCACACAGCAAGGTGCCACTGCGGAGAGACTTTCCTGGCACACTGTATTTCCTCCAATGTGATTGAAATTGAAATACACAACTGGCGTTCGTTTCTTTCGGAGTGTCTGCCTTGTGAGTGCGATGATAAACTTTACCGTAAAATTGATTCCAATCACTTCATTTCCAGCCAACCAAGGTAATCTGTTTGCTAAGATGCACACCGCAGTGTCAATTTCCTAAGCTTCCATTGTAGCGCGCCGGCGCTCATCTGAAGTCACGATCAATGGCCACCCTCGAAGGGAAAGCACTGTAACCGATCTGAAATGAAAAATTAGTGATATCAATTCTCCGGGCTGTAATTCAGTGTTGCTCTTTATTATGGGAATGTTTATAAGAATTTTTGTTCTCAATCTAATGTGACTATTTAGTACATTCGTAACTACAAATGTACGGTAAAAATAATTAGGTCCATCAATATTGCTCTCCTGAAATTCAACTATTATTCATGATAACACGAATCTGGATATGTCAAAAAATATATCTCGTTTTTTCGTATTCAGATTCGGGATATCGAAGTTCCGCTGTATTGCTAAATGATACAATTCGTATCATAAACACAAGCTATAAGCTACACAAATCTAATGCCCAAATACTGCGCATATCCTGTACACTGTGGTCAATGCACGACTGAAATCATATTTCTTCACGTTCTACTTTGATGGACCTCTCTCATTAAACCTCTACGAGGCTAGGCTTGACCACACTTGACTGGACGTTTAAGCTACAAAGGCATTAAACTTGGTTCGAACGCAAAAAAATTACGTACTTACTAAATGCTTATTCTGTTGAAATTAGTCAATTCAGTTGTTTGTTTTTGTATTCTTACTTTGAAATAAATCCATTTTCACTCCAATTTGGTTTCATATTTTCAGTGTTCTACTAAATTATCGAGTAAAGTGAAGATCTTTTTGTGAGGGAGTCTATTACAGTTCGTATTCTCTGTTCTGTATTTCAGTTTTAAGCAGATATTTTACGTGTCCATCATTAACAGGAAAAATTGTGAACTCATGTAATTATTATATCATAATAAACCTAGCAAATTGTAGGTAGGTTTATAAACGATTTGTCACTAATAGGGATATACGCGTAATTTTTATCGTGTTTTAAATTGATGAAACCATAGAAGCAGAAAATATAAATAATCAAGTGCTAAAAATCCACCACTATAAAAGAACTTTTATAACAGATATTAAAACATGTGAGTTTTGTAATTGCGTTTTGGTTGTAGGATTATCCATATTGTTTCGATATTCACAGTCAGTTATTTATCTGGAAAGAAGATTGGGAGACATCTTGAATAGGCAGTTATAGAAAAACTAGTAATGATAATAATGTAAAAGAATTGCTCAAGAAAGACTCCAAGGCGAAGTCAGCCAATTTCTCACTTCATATAAATAGTTTTGAATTGAAATGTTTCATTTGTTATTCTTCTCTTCTATCTCCTTTTAAGTTGCTTTCCATTGTCTCTCTTCCCGTCGCACTATTTTGTGTGCCCGTTATCACCTAAGTCAGATTCCCTCCTACCACCGCGCTCTCATTCAGGATCGCTCGAAAGTGTATTAAGGCGTTAGTGCGGCGTACCTGGGGCCGCCCTGAACGCCACTTCCCCACTTGCCGGAGTTGCATAAGAGTTTCAGGGGAGGGGGCTGTGAATAAAGGAGCCTCACAAGCGTCCACTCCGCCCCGCGACGCACCTCAGCCGACTAGCCGCCTCGAGAAGCCGCCCACGGACGCGCGCACGCACGCGGGCACGCACGCACGCAGGCGTGCCGGGCTCCCTCCCGCGCACGCAGCACAAGATTAAGTTGACTCTTTGCAGCCATATAAGCATGGCGGGAGGGGCGGGGAGGGGCGGGGCGGGGTGGGAGCGGAGGCGAGCCCGCGATCTCCGTCCGCCACGTGCATTGTCCGCCTCGCTGCAGCAGACGGGAAGCCCCACTGCGGCCGAGGAGCGGCGCCGAGCCGGGCGGAGCGTGTTAAGCCGCACGGGGAAGAGGCAAGTTTGGGAGCACTCCTGCGAGAGCCCGGGACGTGTCTGCGGGCGGGTCAGCCGCGGTCAAGTCCGCAGCCTCTGCTGGCACGGCGGAGTGCGCCTCCTGCCCGGGTGAGCTAAGGCAGGCATTCATTGGGCGGGCTCTCTCCGCTAATAGTCCTAGAGCGGTGCGGTGAACCCAGACCCAACCTCTTCCTCGAGCGACTCGCGACAGTGCTCCGGACCAATCGGACGCGTGGTGGAGAATGTAACGATTTGGTGTCGTAGGCGTAGCCTAGATATCGCATAAGGCTCGAAACACTGATTGGGAACCGATTGGCTTACTTCGTGTAGGAATGGACGAAAGGAAACACCAAACACGATATTAATACTTGTTTGAAAAACACCTTTTTGAATGGAACGTCCTTTTTAGTCGCCAAGTAGCAACGTAAGAAAGAGTAGTTGCTATACTACGACGATATGAACTTCTTCGAAACCCCTCCCACGCCTGTTCGTCCATGGATGCGATCTCTATACTGACTACTACACACTTCCTTCTGGCAAAAGTGGGGCATCCAACAGAGAATGTTTCATTATGTCCACACCACCTCCCTCGCGCGAATTCAAACTTATCCTTCTTTGCTTACTTTATTCATGACACTTTTTAACTATGACTCCTCCTAAGAATAGAGGTTGGAAAGTTACCTTTAGAATCGTTCAGAATTGAAGAATTCCCAGAAAGCTCGTCGATATTGCGTCCCACAATTTCTAATCCTCTTTATCGGAAGGGAGCGCTGTAGCTAGTCATATGATCTTCGTGACATCCCTACGAAGGTCTCGTCGTATGGACTGCGGACTGAGGGATAGGACATGTCTTTTGCCTGCAAAAGATCGAGATTTTTCTTTATGAATGAAAACTAGCTTTTGCAGCGCTCAAAGAACAGTTCATCTCCTTGCGGTTATAGTGTTTCTCCAATAAGTCTTTTTTACGACTCGTACTGCTTGTTTGAAAAAAACATAATGTGAGTGTATTATACAAACTTTTACTCCAAAAATTGTTTCAAACTGACCCCGAGAACTTTTTCAAGAAAATAGGTTTGGCCAAATGCCATAGTTTCTGCGAATACGCTGTACAGATTTTTGTGCTTGAGTAAACTTTATAACTCAAAAAGGTACATATAAATATGCAACATTAAAACTGTGATCATGTGTAATGTGACGCGAATCGATGACCTCGTTGCACTTTATGTTACGTAAAAGAATTGTTTTTTCGCTATTTTTGTCCAGTACCAATTATAGAAATGTTTATCGCAATGCAATTATCAACAAATTTCAATGTTCATAAATAATTACACATCCGCAGTGTACGTGTGAACCTCTGACAGAGATGGTTTCATTTACCACAAATAGGTTACTGGAGATTTTCTAAATG
>BLKR01002998.1:102500-166410 GCA_011170035.1 Teleogryllus occipitalis | reverse complement strand
TAATGTAATGTAATGAATTGTGTCGCGGATAACAAACTCTTGACCCAAGACAAAACGAACTACTTGCGTTTACTTCCAAGCACTAGTCTTATCATGCGATACAACTAAGCTTGTAGTTAACTGGCATTTTAAAATTTTGATTTCCTTTGAAATCGTAGCGACTTTACCTGCCCAGTTGCCTGGCTTGTCTGGTCAGAGCTGCGCTCTGGCACCGCTGAGAAGTTCTGTAGTTTGAATGTAAATGCGAAGAAATGAAAGAGGTTATCATCGTTAACATAGTATTTTTATTCAGATAGCCGACTTTCAACAGCCGTCATCAACAGTACAGAGTCAATGTACAGAAAAATATAAATAAATTACAAATAAAATACAAAATAAGATAGCAAATGAAATTACAATTAATAGATACATTTAAATTTTAATTACAAATAGCAGATAAAATTGCGGAATTCCCGCAATTAAATGTAAATGCCATTTCGCAGTGTTCTTTCTCTGTCTTCAGTGTCCCGATTTTGGGAGGAAAATAAAACTCCAGCACGCCTGACTCAAAAATGTTCGAACCTGCACCGGATTTGTCCCAAGGAGGGCTTAAAATTTTGCTTTAGAGTTAAGGCGCCAAAATTTAAAAAGATGGGAGTTCAGAATGTGATAACGTTATTCCCCGCCCTAGGTGAGGTTTGAACTGGATCCCGTTTTGTGCGACCGGCGACAAATCGATTGCCGACTGAACGCCGTCTTGTTTTCGAGCGGCGTTTGCACGTCTGGGCGCATCGCGAGGTGAATTGCTGGGGTGTGGGGCAATGACGAGCGGCGTCACAGTTGCCTTCTTCATGACAATTTTATGCATAGAGAAATGTAAAATAACGGCCAAGGTTATAACTACGCCTTAAGAGAGGCCAAAGTACAGAAAACGGAAAACAACAAGCTGCAACTAATCATAAGCAATAAATTTATTGTACAGGATACAACATTCATTGAGAGGCCACATTTATAAAATAACAATTATAAAATCATACGTCTTGAGAATGTCGAAGCAAAACAAGAGATAGAGACTTCCTTCATCCGGAAGTGAAGCAGGACATCTGAAAAAGAAACTAACACTTTTGCTCCCAAGCCTTAGCAAACTTACGTGTTTCACAAGAATGTGCCGCAGTGGTCGCGAGAAATGGGAGGTTCCTCTTCTTCACAGCTGCGTGCTGTAAGGATATTTGAGCTACCAGATGGTGGACGTCAACGGATAATTGATTTCAGGTTAGATGCCTACTGAGTGTTGGTACCTATTGGTAGTAGGGTGGTGCTGTGAAACGGATACAGCAAGAATAAAGGAACTTACGTGTTTTATAATGACCTTGTGTTTGTCTGTGGGTGTGTTGGGAGGAGAGTGCGGATCAGGAGGTTGACTGCTGAGACTTGAAGTTTGACAATCACAGTTCTGGCTACACAAAAGGAATCACTGCGACATGATTGTTTTCAAAGTTTACCTAATTTCGACGTCCCGTGGCAAAGTATTTAAGAAACCTACCAGCCGAGTCTGATAATCCTAATTACATTAAGAAGAGTGGTTATCATTTGATATTCCAGGAAGGAAGAATCATGGGCGTCCATGGGATGGAAATGGTGACCAAACGAGTTGCGAATGGACAAAGCATAAAATAATGATTCAGATCAGTATATTGTTGTTTTTTCTTTTAATGTAGAAGCCTCAAACAGAGATAATGCTGAAGAAGTGGCTCTAGTAGGCCAGGGACACCAAGAATGCCGACTCCCGTAGCACAGACGCTTCTGTGCTCCCTAACGGAAACCTGACAGGAAAGGTTTCTTTCAGTATTTATTTACCGATTAATAGAATAAAAGTTCGTATCTCAGTCGTAGGGAGTGAGCCGTGTCTCCTTGGTAATACTTTTTAACAAGTTGTAAAACAAAGGCTTCCTCCTCAACACAATGCTGAGTTGAGAAGGGTATGCAAAAGCAGTAGTAATTCTACATTACTACTGTTGACAACACGAGGTTGAGAATTCTACTGAGATGTAGGGTGGAGCATCCCCTTTGGACCTTGAATCCAAATGTTCGTGGCCAGACTCCTAGCCGTGACTACCCTTCATGTGAGATCTGCAGGGTTTTCTTTAGAAACCATATAACCAATCCTCCTGGAAACACTGCCTGGTTACTCCAAGTCTATTAGAAATAATATAATCTGATTTATTTGCACTACTCCTTATCCATTGCAATGCCACAGCACTGTGTGTAGATAAATGCGTAGATGTTACATTACAAAGTAGAGACACACCATTATAAATTTGCATTTGAGGTTATGCGCCAAAATGTAAAGAGATGCAAATATAGAATGTGATAAAAATATATTTTCAGATTTATTTCATTATTTACACTAAATATTATATCACTCTTTTTATTTATTGTAAGTATTATTGTATTAAATTATATTATTATACTATGTTATTTTAATATTTCGCCTAGCGAGATGCTAAAACAGTCACCGGAATCTTACAAGAACCAAGGTGCCTTTGCGTTGATACTATGCCGGCCACGTGATTTCAAGCTGTTACATTTCATTCAATACGTGATTTCAAGCTTAACTTCCTCACGATACATGCAGCGCTCAGGAGAGTAGTTATTTACATTATCTGAATGAGCCAGTTTTTAAGGCTAAACCTTACAAGGTGAAATTAGTTCTTCAGAGATCAGACCGTCAGATCCAGATATTACTACAGGAACTTCATCAACGTACACCAGTCGCCATATATCACTTATATCAACAGGCAAAGCTTGATATTTCAGCTTCTCCGCAATTTAGGCGACTGCATGGATGGTTTAAAGCATTACCAATGTTATTGTCACTGTCAGTTTGGTCAACAATAATCTCCTTCCGTGAAATCTTGTCGACCGATATTATGACTCTTGTGTTGGCCTCGATCCTGCGATCTGCAGTGACTGCAACATTCTACAAAAGCTTGCAGAACTGAATCCTCTTGAGCACAGAACTGAATCCGGTTTGAATTTGTAATGTGGATCCGTTTTTAGTACCACGTCTAAATTTCTAGCCAGAGGCTCATGAACAACAGTACCAACGGCGTTGTACCGTCTTAGGTATTCCCTTTGAGCCAATGCAGAGCATCAACCCATAATGTGTTAGATATTTATTATTCTGCAGGTAGGTGCAACCTGGTGGCAGAACACTACAATTAACATATTACAAATATTAACTTTAAATTACTTTACAATGTAACTTTAAATTATTTAAAGACATAATAATAATAATAATAATAATAATAATAATAATAATAATAATAATAATAATAGTAATAATAATAATAATAATAATAATAATAATATGCTAACAATAATAGCATTAACTACATTTTATGGTTGACCTGCAAAGTTATTTTAAACTATTAAATACAAGACTACACGACTTTTTAATTACACTTCTTTTTTTCACTTTCACTTCACTTCACTTCACGTCACTTCACTTCACATTTGAAATTCCCTTCTCTTTCTACTTCTACACTGTTGCAGTGTTTCGCCAGGTTAAATGCAAAGGCGGCAGCGGTCTTTTACTCTCGTATACCCCATAACAAGTCTTTAGTAATTGCGAGTGGGAGTTACCTTGGCCAGGATGGAAATGACGAAGCCATCTGTCTCAGGAAAGAGGATGTTGTTCGCCGGGGGACTGACGACTTCCCAGCTCTCCCTTTGAGCTGAACCTGAAATCGGCCGCGCATCGCTTCTGGATTTATTAGCCCACCCAGTGTGCGTTGGTGACACCTCGAACCCTCAGAGTGCCCTTGATTGAGGTTCAGCGGTGGTAAAACTCACGCCCGAGGCACAAATTGCCTCGTGCTTACCATTCGTTTCTTGAAGGAAGTATTTGCGAAGATTGTTGATTTGTTTCGCGCAAGGCGTCTCAAAATCTAGAAGACCTCTACCCCGTCGTTCGGAGGTCACTCGTATTATTACAATGCGCGAGAGCCGCTGCCTGGGCTGGGCGCGGGCGAGGGCCGTGTTTATTTTGGCAGCGCAGCGCCTCCGGGCGACACGTGAATGCGGGCGCGTCGCCCCGCCCCGCCCCGTCCCGCCTCGCTCCGCCTGGCGTCGCCCGGTGTGTTTTCGTTGGCCGCCCAAACAGGCGCGCCCGCCCGCGATCGCTTCAGCGTCTCTGTATCGCGCGCAGCCGAGAATATAAATATTATTCAAAACGTCAGCTGCAAATTATCCCAGACGCTGCGGGGGGGGGGGCAGCGGTGGGGCGCAACAAAGGCTGCGGACGGAGACTTTTTTGTTGTGCGGCCGAAGACTTGAAGCAACAACAGTCAGGTGGCGGCGCGAAGGTGGAGGGAACGCCCCCAGCAAAGGGGCGTGGCTCCCGCGACCGACACCTTTTCCTAATTTTATTCAATTTATTCTAAACAGTTTCCACTTATTCAACGCATTCTATTTCAAAGGTGGATTCCCATCTAGCCCGAGCATTGGAGATATTTCAAGAAGTTCACATTCTCAAAATAGTCATTTCTTTAGATTTACCTCCCGGGCCCGCTCCGGAATGAGAGAAATAAAGTTTTATAAAGCCATTCTACTCCCAGCGAGCGGCAATGCATTTCACTGCCAGATTCAGTGAGGTTGACGCGAACGGCCGAAGAGCAGACGCGAAAATTGACTTCTCATGCCTAGGTGGAAGTTTCCACTTTCAAAACATAATGTTTAAAGGTAATTGACAATGCTGCTGATGTTCAGTGGGCTATACAAGTCAGATAAAAATATACAATTTTTTAAAAAATTTAATTCAAAGGTGAGCCCTGAACATTTATAACGTGTACGAATTTGTTAGAATTTTTAGATGAATGCTTTAAGCAAATATAAATTGATATTAATAAGGTTAAAATGAATAATTCAACTATTACAGGAACCTTTATTTATTTAGTCAAAAACTGTATGTGACGTATGGGGGAGAAAATCATCTGCGCACGCTTTCTTGAGTTTCAGGATTCCTTCCCAACAATTTAACTATTAATAGTTGAAAAATAAAAAAATAATAATATAATAATAATAATAATAATAATAATAATAATAATAATAATAATAATAGTAAATTTAAACAAGCGAGAGATTAATATTTCAAAAACTAGATATTTTCGTTTCCGAATTATAGACAACTTATTTGTTACAGTAAATGAACGAACAGATTTTATATTTCTATATTGCTAACAAAATAGAAACTCACCCTAAGCTTTACTACCACTACAAGCAAATGGAAAGCTCAACAAAACGTGCGCATAGTGAATTTACGTCCAGAAGCAAATCAAGGGGCCATCTCAGCATTTGCTCAATGGATCAGGGAAATTGAACAAAAACCCGATCGAGATGGGGGTCATTGACCTAAAGATGGGATAACATTTATTCCCGAAACGTTGTTAAACACACTATTAAAAAGGACTTGCAATGAAATAATTTAAGTGTAAATGAAAAATTGTAATGTGAAGTTATTGCTCTTTTGTCAACATACTAATTGCCTATAAAAAATTGATGGTCATAAAAATCATTACAGTTATTAAAAATTAAAAGACAAATGTCATATAAAATTGACGCTTAATTACACTTTAAGAGCTTTTAATTGTATTGGAGTACGCATTTTAGGGTCTTTGAAAAATAGTGGTTTGAAATTAGTCGTAAAGGCACATGGCATTTCCCTTATGTTTCATTTAAAAAACAAGTTTATTGGAGTTTGCCAATTACTAAAACTAGTTTATGTATTGTTTACAAACTAATCTTAAAACTTTCCTTCTGATTCATTGAACGTTGCTTCCAAACTGCTTTTGTCCACCGAATTGCCTAATTGCTCGTCATGAAATAATTTAATATGCTTTTTAGCTGCCTCTTGTTTCTGATGCTTAATTTCCTCATCTTTTTCATCCATACTACCGAAATTATTTTTAACATCATTTTCAATTTTATCAACTCTTTTATTAAATTAAATCCATGTCTGCCAATATTACTTCTTTTAATATTACAATTTCCTTCTATTGATAATTTCTCTGAATATCTTTGAATTTCTGATTTCTGCCACATAACTTACAATAAAATCCTCAAGTTCAGAAACATTTTGATTTACGTTTATATCCAATTCTTGATAATTTATTTCCATTTGTTCTAATTTTTTATTCTATTCCGATATAAATCGCGGGAATTCTGATCTATTTTTAGGAATTTAGCTGATGGGAAACCTGATTAGAGGCTGCTATATATTATTGTCAACATTTTAACACTATTGAGAATGTATTGAAAGAACTTAATGAAAATATAGCATAATGCACTATTGAAGCGAAGATTGCTATACGTAGAGATGAAATCAAGGAGGACTTAATTAATTTAAGGCACACTTCAACTGCATTTCCATAACAATCATAGCGCTCGAACAGAATGACGTGCCACTTGTCACAAGTATAAAATTAAAAGAAAGTCCCTTACTAGAGCTAAAACCTACGCCAGGAAATATTTCAAAGGTTGTAGTAGAAAACCTTATCTACATACTAGGCAAATTTCCGGGTTATCGTACGTTAGAACATATTGCCAATATCATGGTCGGTAAAACGGATAGAAAATTGTCAGACATTGACGAAACATTGTCGCTGGAAGAAATAGCTAACATTAAATATGCGCCAATGACATATGTGGTTGTTGAATGTTGTTTTCCTCAGTATAAATCAATTCTGAGATGCAACAGAGAATCGTTTGTTTTCAAACCTTAAATTAATTACTGTTATACAATGTAATGGAAAACATTAAGTGACCTTCAGCAACAGTTCCAGTCCATAATTCAGGTGAGTTTTGTCGTAATTTGCCTTTTTTGGTGTACTATATGTTACTCAGATCATCAGTGATAAATTTAATGTATGAAGAACAAATTATAATAATTTCATAATTTTTATGTTTTGTATAGTACATAATTTCTGCGTTGTTAATGCATATACTTGTATGCCTGTATTAAATCTAATAATTACATACATATTTTACATGTTTTAATGCATAACTGTCCGAGCCCTAGTCACTACCATTTTACTTTCTGGCGCCTGATTCTTATTTTAATCATCACACGTTTCCCTAATTACAATATCCTGTTAATTTCTATAAGTACTACAATTTTCTACTAAGTTAAGATTACTTACCGCTTTAATATTACTATTTGTTCTCTCAAAATCCCCATCAGATAAATGTTTCGTAACTTCGGACTTTCTTCAGCCTGACTTGCCATCGATCTACTTCTGTTGTCCATTATGAATTTTTTTTATTTAACGTAATTTCAGTAATATTATATAGTTTAGTTTAATTTTTAATTATCATGTCCCTGCTCGGCGCCACAATGTACTATTTTTCTTTTTCCTTAAATTAAAAAAAAATTATCATTGGAAAATAAATAGTCATTGAAAAATAATGTAGGGCTGATAATTCACACATTGTACTTTGTCAGTTCAAACGATAATCATACTGATACAATTGAATAAAAACAAATTCAAAATTAGATTCAACCAAAAACATTTATTGACAAAAAATATATAAAATAAAACTTAACAAATTACTATGCCTTAACATCTAGTATCTTCTTATTCTTTTTCCTGATAATGGAGTTAAAAGGGACTATTAACATGTTCATTAAATTCTGTAACACAGTTATTTGAACAAAACACAGAAAAATAATTATAATCAGTAGGTTTTACAACAGCACGTTTTTCTCAAAAAAATTCAAATTATTCATAGTTTTTTATTTAAAATACTCGTTTACAGCTTTTAAATGTCGGGAGTTTCATTGACTCTGCGTTAAACCTTTCCATTCATTCCTTCTTGTACTTTCAATCTCCCTTTATTATTTTAAACTTTACTAAGCATACTTTTGTATTGTCTTATTAGGCTTAACTTATCCATAAACATATTTTTAATCCCAAGATCATGCCGAAATAATTCATGTTTTTTTTTATTTTTTTAAATTTTTTTTGTTATTTAAGGTCGCATCAACATCTAAGGTCATTAGCGACCACTATTGCTGTCAACGGTATGGTAACTATGTGGATGAAACGATATGGTGATTGATGATAAGGGATGAAAGGACGAACACAAATACAACCATGCCCGAGGCGGGACTCGAACCCGCGACCCTTCGGTCCGAGATCACTACGACACTACTGCCTTAGGGATCTCGGCCACCGGGCCGGCTAATTCATGTTTGTTCTAAAAAACGCTCAAATAATTTCTCATTTGCGTCTAATCACCAAGACATTATGACTAATTCTTTCTTCACGTCTAAACACAACGACCTTCCGTTGATTTCCTACTATAACTGCAATATTTCCATCACAATAGAATTCGTCCAATGTTTTCCACATACTTCTCCTCCACATGGGCTTTGGAGATGTCTGATAAGTTTACTATGCTTAGTTTTGTAGGCTCTGGTCGTATACCTTAATGGATTGATTGCAGCATATACGTACGTATAAGAGAAAATAAAAACTTACTGAAACATTCATAAGATGAACATTTTGTATCAGACAATTGAATGTAAAATAAACAAACAGTCCTCTCCTATCCGACAGACATGCAATCCTGTGCGTGGATGAGCTCATTTCTAGACCACAGTCATTGACACAATTTGGTGCAGCGTAACTAAACTTATTGAATTGATGAATTCCAGGATCTGAGATGTGATGCTCTGTCAAAAACGTTGAGAAAAATCAATTACTTTGTCAATATATGAAAGTTTATAGCAGTAAATGAGAGCCTTAAGTACTCTTGACTATCAAAGATAAAACAAAATGTTAAGGCTTCGAAACTCCCGGATTTAAGGCTTTGAAATAGTTTTCTACAAGTTGTGGGAGTGAACTAAGCATGATTTGGAGGCGGTCACGTGTTGGTGCAATGGCAACCTCAACAGCCTAAACGTTTCGCCTTCCTGGAATACATCAAGAGTGTTATTAGCACATGCAAGCGTCATAGCCTTACTATAAACACTAAGTACGTAAACAAAGAACTTAAATGTCACTTATTTTTGTTTATTTATATATGTTTGTGCAATTCCCGCCTTCAGACAACTTCAAACTAGCTCTTTTGCCACGGATGTACCATTACATGCAAGGAGTTTACACAGTGCCGCGGGCTCAGAGTTTCAACGACGCTCTGAGTTACGTATGCGGAGACGACAGAGAAGCTCTTGACACCAGGCGAAACTTTTTTTCGACGTTTACTTTCAACGATTCACTATGATACTCACTGCGAATAAATCCTTGCAGGATACGCTACCGTTTTTCAAGCAATCGCGTCGTCGCAGAGTCAAGCGTTTCAAGCAGTTTCAAGCGTCTACGCAGAGTTCCGCATCGTGTCGTCTCAATGCTTGACGTGGTCAGTGCTGCGTCCTATGAGTGGAGTGATGAAGTAGGTATTCCGTTAATTTAAGTGCAATTGCTCATAATGCTTTTATCTTTGACCTTCGCGATTGTCAGACGCGGTGAACTCAAAAATGCACGAGCTTAGACTGGACTTGTCCCAAGAAGGGCTTATAGTTCTGCATAGTATTATCGATATTTGTTCAGTATTGTGTGTATATTAGTGTTTCCGGACGCGTCAACAAATGACATTAAGGCCTTAATTTTAGTGCATGTTTTTAGTGCGGGAGTTTTTGGTGATCTCCCCCCCCCGGATGGCGAGATCCGGCGCCGACCTACACTGGTTTGCGCGGTTTTACAAACTCTTTAAAAATGAATAAATTTTGAAAGAAAACAAGCATTTGTGCTTGAAAGGTATACAAATTCTAAACAAGCCCAAGATTTTTCTTTAAATTTTCTCCTCGTGTGTATCAATGGTAAAAAAGCTGTTCTTGTCCCATTTCCGGCGAACTCTCCGGTGCCATTAATTGTGGCCCGCGAAAGGTTATAACTCTGAAGTGAAAGTTCATTTCATCCACGTCGGGCGAGAACATTGTGTGTCTAGCGCACGCGGCCTCCCGGGATCAACATTCCCTCTAATGAAAAAATGAGTCAAGTTTAGATTTAAGGATTTTTTTCTAGTAAATTCAGAAATTCAAAATCATCCCAGTATGTTTCACTGCGTTATGCATGATATGGTCTGATATCAGGCATGGTGCAACCCCCTGTTTCAGAGTAGCAAAGTACTGAGATGAACAATACGGGAAGTCAGGTGTGGATTGCCCACCTGATAAATAATAAAAATATGGCTTGCAACCCTATTAAAGGTTTATTTATTTATTTAGTCAAAAACAGTCAAGAAACTGTATGTGACGTATGGGGGAGAAAATCATCTGCGCACGCTTTCTTGAGTTTCAGAATCCCTTCCCAACAATTTAACTATTAATAGTTGAAAGATAACAAATTTTAAAAAAGCGAGAGATAAACATTTCAAAAACTAGATATTTTCGTTGCCAAATTATAGAAAACTTATTTTTAACGGTAAAGAAACGAACAGACTTGATTTTTCTGTATTGTTAACAAATAGAAACTCACCCTAAGCTCTACTACCACTACAAGAAAAAGGAAAGTTCAACAAAACACGCGCATAGTGAAGCTACATTTACGTCCAGAAGCAAATCAAGGGGCCATCTCAGCATTTGCTCAATGGATCAGGGAAACTGGACAAAAACCCGATCGAGATGAGGTTTCAGTTGTGGCGCTTGAGACCTTGAAAGTTGGACACCCCTGCCCTAGAGCATGGCCTCAGAGGCCGCTCCTCCCGCGTCGAGGTCCTGCGTGGGCGGAGGCGGCAGTCGCGCTCAGCGCTGACGAGGCGTTTCGGAGTCGAATCAAAACAGCCCCGCCTCGCCCCCGCCCCCGCCCCCGCCCCCGCCCCCGCCCCCGCAGGGCAGCGCCGGGCAGCTCCGCGCAGGGGCGGAGACTTGAATGCCCCTGACCGGCGCAGCGAGGCGGCGTCATGAGACTTAACAATAGGATCCTTCTAGTGGCTTCTCTTGAGCTACATTGGAACACTAATCAAACTATCATTTTCTTCCATTTCGATGCCATATATTCGATGCCGCGCCGCGCCGCGCCGCTTGCAATTCCCCGGCCTCTGTCGCCGATGAACCGTTGGCTATTACACTTCTTCAAGGTAAATAATAGTTCGCTTCTTTGCCTCAAGGCAGAAATGCCAGTCTTTGGTGCTTTTCAACTAAATCCACTCATTTGTGACAAGAAAGTTATCTCATACTGAATTATGTCGTGCAATTAGCATCATAGACATGCAATAGAGTAAGAGTTCCGAATTTCAAAAAAATATGAGTTTACACATTAAGAAACGTTTCTAAATTTTATTGTGAACTTCGTATCAAGGCGGCTCCACATATTCATTATTCGGCGAGTAGCGAACAACCGCTCGCCGAATCCAGAGTTGTGTGGATGAGTTGCGCGCAATTTGTCTAGCGACGAACATTCGGTAATGGCCCTACCCACCGCGAGTCGGTCTTTTGTACACATCAAAGAAAGCGAACATTCGCGGAACACATCAGCATCACATGCGAGATTGGGCGAATAGTCGTTCGCTACTCGGCGAATGCAAAATGTGAGGAGTCACACTGGCTTCGCAATCGGGAGACCCGGGTTTAATCCCCGTGCAGGCAATCCTGACCGAGGTTTTCGTGGTTTCCCTCGGTCGTCCAGCCGAATGCTGGGATGGTTCTATTGAAAGGCCACGACCGCGAAACTTAGTGTTCAGTCAAAGATTTCTTCCGGGCTGAAGGGCCGTGGTCCATTGGAAAATTTATTTCCAGACGTTTCGTCCGCAACTACGGCAGACATCCTAGTTGCGGACGAAACGTCTGGAAATATGTTTTCCAATGGATCACGGCCCTTCAGCCCGGAAGAAATCTTTGACTACAACTCCGGCCGTGAAAGCCTACATTGTTTTATTAGTGTTTAGTGTTTCCGGGCGCGTCAACAGCAGAGGTCATTAGTCCAGTAAGTATAGTGCACGCTTTCATTGCGGAAGGTAGCGGTGATGTTCTCCCGCTGAATGGCGAGATCCGGCGCCGACCTACACGTCGACTTGCTGAGTTTTCCCAAACCAGGTATCTCCCTCCAGCGAGGCACCGCCCAAGTCGAGACGAGCTGCAGCTCCCCATTGGTCTCCCAACATGTGTGGTAGTATAGTGCGTGTAAGTGTGGCTGTAAGTAAGACGGTGAGGATAGGACAAGGAAGGGGAAGGAAAGGTCGCGACCGGATTTGGCCAGTTTGTTAGGGTACTGCTCTTGGATTTACCTAGTGTGGAAAAATACTGATCAGAGCAGCCGGCCGCTAAAATTGTCCTTTCGACTGCAGCTGAATTCGACCTAGTTCACTAATCAGGCATGTTTCTCGTAAATTATATTCGGAGAAGAGTTGGACCTACTACCGGAATAAAATACGATGTGTTTTCATAGTTTAATTATTTCAATAGACAGCATGATATTTCCAATATGTTGATTTAACAAATATTTTTGCAACAAATATTATTGCATAATAGCATAGGTTATGTGTGGAGCTATGAATGCAGAGTATATTCTGTAATAATGCTTCGTTTATTTTTCATATCCCCCGCCTATTATCCGCTCGTGAAGCAAATGTTTCCTTTTCCTTTTGTGGGTGAAGTGCTCAGTGAACCGCCGCATCGCGAGTGGCGCAACGGATCCCCCTCGAGGTCCCTCATAAAAGGTTTGCGAAGCGCAGCGACACCTGCCCTTTGTGCCCCGCCCCTCGCGCGGCAAATGAGGCGCGTAGGGCAGGGCAGGGCAGGGCAGGGCATTGAGGCGCGCCGAGGGCCCTCCAGCCGCGCTGCGCGTTGATGGGGAAACGCTCCAGCCTCCTGCCCCTCGAGAAACCGCTATCAAAACACGACATTCCTCTGGATCGCGACGCCTCTCAGCCTAGCCCGCAGCGCGTCGCGCCGCGCCGTGCCGCTTGCAATTCCCCGGCCTCTGTCGCCGATGAACCGTTGGCTATTACACTTCTTCCAGGTAAATGCTTTCTTAATGTGAGGGGACTCATCTGTGACTTGTTCGATGTAGGAAGACGGTTACAGCTACATTCAGAAGAAATGATGGCCTTCCTTGAAAACGCCAGAGTTGATTGCAAAATATGGAGATGCGGAGAAATATTTTTCATTACAAATGTTCACTTCAAATTCCCTTACGGCATTCTACTTCATTATTTTCTCTATCGTAAAAAGGTAGATTTAATCCTCTTCTACTGCGCAGTTTCTTTTCACATTAACAGCAGCGTAGTCTCTGTTTGCTACTACAATTTACAGCATTTTCATACAAACATTTTTTTGTTGGACAGCTGTGTAATCTTAATTATGAATTACAAAGAATAAACGATACAATGTTTTACATTCAATGTGTATATTCAATATTTTAAAAGTGAAAGAAAGATTCAATAGATTTATTATACAGTTGTGAATGAAATGATAATGAATTCCTTATTATTCATAATTAGAACAATAAAGTTGCCCAAATTTAAAATTCTTATATTTACAGTTTTTATTTATTTTTATCTAATGGCAAGGCTTTGCTGCTGGGCGGGTCCGCAAGGTGGTGGATAGAGGAACGGTCTATATGCAGACTAGGGATAGTGATGGCATGACCGGAGTCCCCCCGAACCAAGGAGATTATCAGTGTGGGAGGGGAGTTCGTGGCGGAACTACACTTATTAAAAACTACCAGTGCTCGATTAACCTAGTGACATGGCGAGTACGCACCACCAGTAAATAAGTGCTGCCCCCTCTGCCTTGCGGGTAGGGATTAGCCTAGGGATTAGCTAAGGGAAGGGAACACCGACAGAAAACCTTGAGCGGAGAGGGCTCTGAAAGGTGAAGCCAACCTCTCTAGGGGAGTAAACCCAACACAAATCTCCGTCCTCCAGATTGGGGGTTGGAGCGGAGAGGGCCAGTAACCCATCCACCGTAAAAAACACATTTACTTTCAGTGACCACACAAACGGCCTCAGAAACGGAAATACGATGACTATGGCAAAGAAAACAGGAAAACCTAATTGGATAATGGATTATTTGAAAGTAGTCACCTCGAATATAAGAGGCATTGGAAATAAGGAATTGGAATTGGCATTAGCTTTAAAAGAGAAACATATAAACATATCAGTAATAACTGAAAGTAAGAAAAAGCAAAGAGGTTCTAAATGTATTGGGAATTATGACATGTTTTAGAGAGCGGTGAAGAAAACAGCGAGAGCGGCGAAAAGTATTGCTATCTATGTAGATAAAAAGTGGGAAAAGATGATTCAAGAACGCGCACACGTAATCGAATGAATAATTACATTAAAATTCTAACACGATAGAGAACATCTTGTTGTAATAGGCGTATATGCACCAGAAGAAGGTAAGAATACCGATATCGAAGAGTTCTACGATACACTACAGAAAATATTGGATCAAGTTAATGAGAAATATGAGGTACTTCTTCTTGGAGACATGAATGCAAGAGTGGGGAATATGGAAATTCCAAATGTCGTCGGAAAGTGTGGAGAGAACTTTGTAAACCAAAATGGAGAAATTTTAAGAGAATTTGCAACATTTAATGAACTCCGACTAACAAACATCTTTTTAAGAAGAGAGATATCAGAAAATTTACGTGGGTGGCAAGGGGGTGTAGATCCTTAATTGATTACGTAATTGCTAACAAAAGAATAGCTGGTAAAATTGTAGATACAACAGTGAAGAGAGGAAGCTGTATAGGATCTGACCATTACCTGGTAGTTTCGCTCATAAAGCTATGAGCTAGACGAAAGAAAATGGAAACGAAATAACCAAGAAGGAATGAAGAGGTTTTAAAAGTGTATCTTTTAGAAAATGTATCAAAACAGTATTAATATTCAACTTCAGAGTATTTCCACAAGTGACAAAGAGATAGAATGGCAAAACACAATAACTATTTTGAGACAGGCATCAATGGAAGAAGTATGGTTAAAAACATATTTAGAAAAAGAAAGGTCTTCGGATATGGTCTGAAGACATTACGAAAGCAGTAGACTTCAAACAAGAAAAATTCAGAACGTATCTCGAAACTCCAACATCAAGAAACCTAGAAGAATACAAGAGGGCCAGAAATACAGCAAAATCCGTAAAAGAACTGAGAATCAAGAGTCATGGGATAGGTTTATAGGAAACATTGAACATGACGTACATGGTCGTCAGTTTCTGGCATATAAAGTAATGAAGACCTTAAACTGAGAGGGAAAAGGCAGTATCCATATTGCCGCAATAGACGAAAGTATTTGGATAAACATTACAAAAAGCTGTGAAATGAAAATATGCAAGAATCTAGTAACAAAGAACTACCTACAGAAACAGACAGTCTGACTTTAGGAGAGTTGCATGAAGCCCTAAAAAACATAAAAAATCGAAAAGCACCGGGATTGAACAGCATAAACACTGATCTTTTGAATTATGCTGGAATTGTAATTCCATTTCCGCCTTTTACATTTGTATAATATGTTTTGTAAAAAACATGAAGTTCCTCAGGAATGGCTTCAAGCAAAATTAATATCACTCTTTCAAAATGGAAATCACTCTGAAACCAATAATTATCGAGGAATAAGCTTCTTAGATACTACGTATAAATGTATGCTTGAATATTAAACAATCATTTGAAAGCCATAGCAGACTCGCTTATATCTGAAGAGCAAGTTGGTTTCAGAAAAGCGCGAGCTTGTACAGATGCCCTATTCACAATCAAAAGAATAATTGAAGAAAGAAGGGAGTTTAACTGCGAAACACATATGGCATTCATAGATCTAGAGAAGGCTTTTGATAATGTAAACAGAATATTGCTTTGGAGAATTCTTAAAAAACGGGATATCCAAATCTCCTAATAGGAGCTATTAAATCCCTGTACATGGGAACCGCAGTGTGCTCAGATATAAACGATAAATTAACGATGGAGATTCCCACAAATAAGGGAGTGAGACAAGGTTGCACGGTCTTGCCAACAATTTTTATTATTTATATAGACGATATGTTCTGAGCATGGAAAGTATAGGTAGATAAAAGAATTTATCTAGGAAAAAATGTTTATTTTAACTCCTTATGCTATGCTGACGACTAAGTTATCTTGCAAGATAGTAAAGATAAGCTACAACACGCGGTGCATATTTTAAATAATATTCCGAAAATATACAATTTTAAAATTTCGACCAACAAAACAAAAACAACGGATTTTAAAGTCAAATTCCTATTTAGAACAAAAATTGTAATTGACAATAAAATTCTAGAACAAGTGAAGCATTTTAAGTACTTAGGTTGCTATGTTACTTATAAAAAAGATATGAATTTCAACGATAAATTAAATACGTTTAGAAATATATGTGGAAACAGTCACAGGAATTTAAAAAATAAAACACGTAAAGATACACGTATAAAGTTTTTTAATAGTATTGCTGCTCCTGTACTTTTGTATGGAAGTGAATCGAAAGTGATTACTTGAAAAGAGGTAAAAGTAGAATTCAGGCGGCGGAAATGAAATTTTTGAGATGTACTCAACGATACCCCCTCCTAGATAAAATGAGGAATGTGGATATAAGAAAAGAGTTAAATGTTACACCTGTGTTAGATAAAATACATACCAATAAGACGAAATGGTGCAAACATTTGGAAAGGATGCCGAATGAGAGATGCCGGCATTAACTCTTTAATACATTCCACAAGGAAGAGGTAGGCAGGCCAAAGAAAAGGTGGACACCGGAATAGGTAATCTTTGTTGGTAGAAGAAGAAAAATATTTATTTTTATTTATATTTTTTTATTTATTTAACTTCAAAACCACTTAAAACTGTGAACAACGTTCTATGGGAAAAAGATTGGAGATTCAGTGCACATTTTCTTACATTCTTAGAACCCTACACTAACTCCCACAAAAGTTGAATTCTCGATAAACGAACGGTTTTGGCAATAATAGATAAAATATGTCTATGGCCCTGCTTGATATCCTGCGATTTTGATTCATCGCATTTTGGGAGGTTGATGAACGTTTGAACTTTGAGTAAAGAGGCGTAGGTTCCATTTTCTGTATTAACTGTGAATTTTGAATTTTTTCTTTATTCAAATTTTTTGACTCCCTAGTAATTCTACATTATTGATGATAAAATGTTTTGTTCTAATGAAATTTATTCTCCACAGTGTTCTCCAACTAATGTCACGTACATTTTTTAAAATATTAGATGTTTCCAAGCAATTTTGAGTAAAATATGGCAATTATTAAAACATTTCTATACAAAATATTGTCCAAACGGCTTCAATAGTTTTCATTAACCTTTTTTTGTACCACAAAATTCACTGAACAATATGATATTGATGCCATGTAATTCAGTACATTTATTTTTGTTTTATTATTTTGAAATTCAAAAATTACACAAATGTATTTTTTTAAATATCACATCAATAATATTTCTGTTTTCTGGGAATTTTGAATACATTATTGCATTTGGAAGGATCAGCGCTTCAAACGATTTCTTATGAATTTTTTTGAAACCTTTGAAATTTGTGTTGTGAAAATCAGGTCAAAATTGCGCATTTTCAAAAACGCTGAAACCATTCACTTTTCGTCTCTCGCCTTTCACCTCTTCACTTTCGCCTACTGCAACTTCCCTTTTCACTTTCGTCTCTCCCCACTCGTCTCTTGCCTTTCGTTTTTCGCCTCTTCAATTTCGCGCCCCTTGAATGTCTCTTCACGTCTCTCGGCTCTCATTTCTCGCCTCTCGCCTCTTGCCTTTCCCCTCTTCACTTTCGCCTCTCACCGCTCCCCTCTCGCCATTCCCCTCTTCACTTCCGCCTCTCACCACTTGCCTTACGCCATTCGCCTCTTGAATTTCGCTTCTCGCCACTTGGCTCTCATCTCTTGCCTTTCGACTCTCGCCACTCCCCTCGCGCCTTTTCCCTCTTCACTTTTGCCTCTCGCCACTCCCCTCTCGCCATTATCATCTTCACTTTCACCTCTCGCCACTCACCTCTTGCCTTTCGCCTCTCATCTCTTGTGTTTTGTTTCTCGCCTCCTGCCTTTCGCCACTCGCCACTCCCCTCTCGCCTTTCCCCTCTTCACTTTCGTCTCTCGCCACTCCCGTCTCGCCATTCCCCTCTTCACTCTTACCTTTGGCCTCTTTCCTTTCACCACACGCCTCTTCAATTTCGCGCCCCTTGAATTTCGCTTCTTGCCACTCGGCTCTCATCTCTTGCCTTTCACCTGTCGCCATTCCCCTCTCGCCTTTCCCCTCTTCACTTTCGTCTCTCGCCACTCCGCGCTCGCCTTTCCCATATTTACTTTTGCTTCTCGCCTTAACCCTCATCAATTTCACCTCTTGCCACTCGCCTCTCGCCTCTTGCCTTCCGCCTCTCGCCTCCCGTATCTTGTATTTCGCCACTCGCCCCTTGACTATCGCATTTCGCCACTCGCCTCTTGACTGTGGCCTTTCGTCTCTCGCCTCTTGAATTTCGCTTCTTGCCACTCGCCTCTCAACTCTCGCCTCTTGATTTTCCCGTCTTCATTTTAGCCTTTTGCCTCTTGATTTTTTGCCTTGTGCCTCTCGCCACTCGCCTCTTGCCTATTGCCTTTCGCCTGTTGCCTCTCGCCACACGCCACTCGTCACACGCCACTCGTCACTCGCCTCTCGTCTCTTGCCTCTCCCCTCGAACTTTTCGTCTCTCACCTTTCGCCTCACACCTCTTGCCTTTCGCCTCTCATCTTTGGGCCCTTGTCCCTCACCTCCAGCCATTTACCTGTCGCCTCTCGCCTTTCGTCATTCTACTGTCACCTCTGGCCTGTCGTCTCGCGTCCTCTGTGGTTGCGCGGCGTGTGGCGCGGCGTGTGGCGCCGCGTGTGCGCGCCTTTGATGTGGCGCGCGCGAACGCCGCGCAAACCTCTTCCGGCGCTGCGGGCGGCGTCAAAGCGTCGTCAGGGAATTTGCGCACAACACTTCAATTAGGCGGCAAACGCCCCGCCCACTCGCCGCTCACGCCTCCCGACCTCAACAACCCACGCCCCCGCGGCGCTGCACTGCCCTTTGGGTGTTTTACCTACATATTTAGAAATAAGAACTCTTGCAATTTTTCGAGAACCATTGAGCCAGTGAGTGGTTTGAGCGAGATATTCTCTAGAGGATAGACAGTTCATGTTACAATCAATCATAATTATTTACGAGCCATGTTGCTTCCGTGCGACCTGTAGAAACAAAATGGGGTCTCATATAGGGGTCTATTTAATTACAAGAATTAATTTTCATTTCAGGTGTGGAAAATAAAGCAGTGTAATACGGCCTAAAGACCTTCAGCTTCCCAGTTACAGCATAAAGACTAGTTTCCGTTCTCGTACCAACAGATCGCGTGGTCAGGGAAGGAAAAGTTTAGGCATAAGATGAAGTCTATACGAATTCTTAACATTCTCAGCATGAGTCAAATTTTTAAAAAAGTAACATAGACATTTACTGACGATATTTTTTACAATGAGTGCTAATAACTGCTAAATCTTGCTGGTCTGAGTAATATGAATATGCGATGGTAAATGGGGCGAAACCGAAATGTCCGTGACATTGGCATTTCCGCTCAACACTCAAGGTGCTTCTTGGATTTTCGTTTTGAATATTGTTCAAAAAGTTTCGTCGCGTTATGAAAATTACGTTACAAAAACGTTTTAAATTTCCATTACGAAAATTATTAACGCTTGTGTTAAAATGAAAGTCATCGTTAAATTCTTGAAACGCTGTATCATTGAGGCCCTCAATATTAAAATTAGAATATTTTCGGAAATAAAATCTTCAAGGGTGTGTGAAATAATGTGACCATTTTTTTAAAAATTTTTGTCTCAGGAGAATTGTAACACCAACCGGAAAAGGTTAAAATATTTTGAACGTAATACATTTGTTGATTTTTAGAGCCATTCATAATGCATGTGTTCAGTGTGTGTGACAACATAAGTTTCTAGTAAAAACGGAGTTACAATTAAAATATTAATGTTATTAAAAACGGAACTGATCATTCCTCTTACAGTTTCAATTACGTATACTCAGGACTGTAGATAGTGTGAGGGTACTTTTACTTTCTCCCTGCGGAGTAGAGTTATGTAGCTAAATTTAGAGAAAATCCTCTAATATCTAGTTTAGCCAGAATCCTTGTTTTGTGGGTTCTTGATACCAAAAATTCCAATGATGGCAAAACATCTCTGCCCGTTCATCTGTCCTTCCGTCCGTCTCTGAACGCTAGCGGCTAAACCGTTCAACCTATTTTCTCGAAAATTGATATTCTCCAATCGATCTGATTGATGTCGCGGACCCTTGAATTGGAAACCGATTTTTTTTATTTATGGGGGACAAAACATGAAGCCCATGACATTTTCAAAGTTTACGAAAAAATTGTACCACCATTTTGTATTAAATTTTGTTGTTGTCTGAAGAACATTTAAGAGAATGGCGCAGGTCTCTTTTTTGTTGATAAGCATGATTTCTCAATAATTGCAAAAGTTCAAAACTTTTTAGACGTCTTCCTACAACTACAATTATGAAGATAGAAATTTTTGCTGTAATGAAATCTGTTCCTTAAAGATAGATTTTGAAATAAGGTCATGTCCAGTTTTTCGAAAATTTCAGTTTTTTTCGCGTACAAATACGGGCGAGCAAGTATGAGCTGTTTGAGCACCACTGGTTTATTTAAATATATTCTTAATTTCTTATCTACAAATATTACATGTTTAGTTTCACATTACTTCAATCAAATAATATTTATACTGCGATTCATTTACTGCTGCCTGTGACAGTTTCAGCTGTTACGGTGTCATACAATCTGGAACTTGCACGTCACAATGGTAGCGTTCAAACTTCGGATTGGATGACACCGTAACAGCAGATACCTGCCATACGCAGTGAATAAATCGCAGTATATATTCGATGTCGCTGTATATTTCGCATATATTCGAAAAATTGAACATGACCTTTCTTCAAGACTTGTATTTAAGGAACAGAAAATCAGAAATTTCATCGAACATGAGACCTGCGACATTTTGAAGCGTCTTTTAAGCTATCCGAGGACCAAGTTTAGAATAACCATGACCACACTGAACAAGGTTTTAGAGTTCTTTTGAACATTAAAATACTCCGACATTTGATCATTATTAAAAGGTACAGAAAGTTTTTTTTAATTATGTTTTATTATTTGATTGTTTTTGTACATAGAATCAGTTCCTATAAAACTATACATATGCAGAGATGGCTTAACTTATAACACTTAACCTAACTTAACTCTAATACAGTGGTTGAGGAAACCATGATGGCACCTCGTAGATATTATTCTAGGTCTGAAAATAATTTACAAAATATGTGGAATGGATATTTATTTTTGATGCGAGTGGGATGAGTGGGGTTTTTACAGAGGTTGAATGGGGATAATGTTTGAATATGGTGAATATTAGAGAAGAACCTATGGGATAGGTAAGTGATGTGGTGAATGATGAGGTCGAGGTTGAATTCATTATGTAATTGATGATTTGATATGAACCAGGGTGCATTAGTGATGGTACGTAGGAATTGGTTCTGTACTATTTGAATTTTGTTGATGTTTGTTTTTGCAGCATTAATCCATACTGGACAGGCATAGAGAAGAGTCGGTCTGATTATTGTTTTGTAGAGTATTGTTGCTGTTTTGTATGGAAGGTATTTATTCCTATTAATTAGTGATTTTAGTTGATGAAGTTTGTTTTTAGTTTGAATTATTTTGGTGTCTATGTGTTGTTTCCAATTCAATCTGGTGTCCAAGTGCAGTCCTAAATATTTAATGGGTTTGTTTGAGGGGTGCCATGGAATGGGCTCGTTATTTAACGTTAATGTGGTTGGTGGAGTGTATGGCCTTAAAGAAAAACTTTTTGCTGCCGTTTTGTTTGGATTTAGTTTTATTTTTAATTTGGATGACCAACTGTCTATTAGGTTTAGATATAATTGTATGTTGTTTTTAATGTTAATTAGAGAGTGATTGGAAGCGAATATAAGGGTGTCGTCGGCAAACTGTGCTGTTTTTACTGTTGGATGTTGGGGGATGTCTGCTACATAGAGATTGAACAGTGTGGGTGAGAGGGGGGATCCTTGTGGTAATCCTGCTTTCATTAACCTGGGGTTTGAATGATGGTTGTTAATTGTTACTGCAATGGTTCTATTGGATAAGTAGTTTTCGATTATTGAGGTGATATACTGTGGAGTGCCGATTTCTTTAATTTTATTTAAGGACAAAACAATAATACTTATCGTGCCTGTTTATTCATATTATATTTAATTGTATTTTTTTTTCTGAAATGCTGTGTTGAGATGTTCTGTAATTCTGAGGAGTTGGTGTTGAAAAAAAATACATGAAAACAGTGAGAAGACAGCTTGTAGAATTCATATTTGGATTATTAATAGTAAATTATAATTAATATAACATTAATTATTTTGCATATCCTTTGGAACCATCCTGTTCTCCGAGTATTTTACTCGTGGCACAAAGTTGATGAGACACAAGTCTATTTCATTAAGTTCAAGCAGAAATTACGCGAAAACTACTATTTTTGTTTCAAAAAATTAGGCATGACCCTTTTTAATGAGCTGATTTTGTAGAGGAGATTTTGCTTAAGGTAAAAATCTCTGTCTTCAATGTTATAATTTTTAAATGTTAAAATTTTGCAATATTCAAAAATTCGGGGAGTTCAACGAAAATAATACCTGCATCATACTTTTAAGCATTCCTTGTTCTCTCCGTGGAAGAAGAAAAAATTGTAGCGGTTTTTTAAAATATTTTTTTAGTAGTTGTATATATTTCAAGTAAAAATTACGCCAAAACTACTAGTTCTTCAAAAAATTGTAGATGACCTTGTCTAAAGCAAAAACAGATCTTGTTTAAAGCAACAATTTCTCTCGAATTTTGTAATTTTTAAATATTAATAGTTTTGAATTTTCGAAAATACAGAGAATTTGCCGAAAACAAGACTAGTACCACCTGTTATACCGTCCTTTGATACATACGAGGAGAAAATTTAGAGAAAAAATTTGGTGACGTTTTAAAAAGAATGTTTAAAAAGTTAAATAATCTCTATCTTATTTTAGTTGTAAAGACGTCGAAGTAAAATTGAATTTTTTGCAATTTTCGGAAAATGAGGGTTTTCTACAAAGATGAGGCCTGTATCATCAAGAGTTCTTTACGCAATCCGACAACAAAATTTAATTAAAAAATGTTGACTTTGATTGCAGTACCACTAGTTTAAAACAGATTTTATTTAACAAAAATATCAACCATCCATATTGTAGTTTTGCAATTTTCGAAAATATAGAATTCGCCAAATATGGAACGAACACCATTTTCTTTACTACATATGAGAAAAAAATTAAAGTAAAAAATTTGGAATCGTTTTATTAGAAAATGTATTTTTTTAAATTGCATTATTTTCAAGCTGAAATTGCGTGGAAACTACTTGTTTTTTTCAAAACATTGTTTATAACCTTTTTTAAATTGTTCCTTTTTAGAACAAATTTCAATTGAAACAAAAATTACTACTTTCAATGTTGTACAATTGCAAATCTTCAATATTTGCATCTATTGCGGCAAGAACTGTACATTTTATACCAAACCTTGAGGAGAAAATTTAAAGAAAAAATTTGGAACCGTTTTTGAGGTAGTAGTTACTTAAAAAATGTCTATATATCACGCAAAATTACGGGAAAACTACAGACATTTTCGAACTAGAGGTACTGGAACTGCACGTATTTTCTCGCCTTTAGTAATGGTTATGTAATACTATTTATACCACAATTTCTCTTCGAATTAACACATCTCAGTCGTAATTGTTTTGTAAAACTCATTACCAGACACCGGAACTTCATGAAATTGCATATTTTTACTGATTGCGCATATCGAAAGGAAATACATGTAACTTCACCTATCACTAAAATTTTAAAAGAAAATGAAGCTCATTTTTTAATTTTTGCATAATTGCATATTTCAGTGATTTTGTTTCATTAACTGCATATTTTTTGCGGCATATTTAAGTGCACATATTTCGGGTTTTTGGGTAGAAGTGAGATATTTTCGTTGCTTAATAACTTTTTTGAAAATGTCTGAAGTACTATTACAAGAAGAACGAGTTGAGTTTCGTAAAGAACGCTCATGTGCAGACGATGTCTTTGTGATTAAATGAATTATACAGAAACATAGAGAATTCAACCATCCTACTCATTTGTTGTTTATTGATGATAACAAAGCCTTCAATAAAGTAAAAAGACGAAAATATGGACAATAACGTGCACAGAATTCACTTCTCCCCATAGCACGTCACACACAGTTTTTAATTGTATTTGACGTAAAATAAATAAATAAATGAAAGAAAAAGGCTATCCTGAACATCTAATTAAGATGATACAAGAAATGTATAGAAATGCTTCCATTAAGATCAATACATCTAGCAATATTTCTGCTAGCATAAACGAAGGAGTACGTCAAGGTTGCCCACTTTCTCCAGATTTATTTAATTTATACATAGATACTGTCATCGAAGAATGGCAATACGAACTGTCAAATAATTTTATTCTAAATCACACTGTTTTGAACACTATATTATTTGCTGATGACCAGGTCATTATCTCTTTCTCCGAATACGATTTACAACTCGCTCTGTTCAAATTGCAAAACAATAAAAAAATTACAATTTATAGATATCCATCTCGAAATCGAAGGTGATGGCTTCCCAAGGAAAGCATCCGCTTCGTTCAAAAATTGTTCTAGATGGCAAACTTGAACAAGTTCACACATTCAATTATCTGGGCTGTTATGTTTGCTTCTTAAATGACATCGATCAAGAACAAAAGTTACACAAATTTCAATATATTTGTGGAACCATTAAAAGGATTTTAAAAACCAAAGAAAGAAGAATAACAATGTTAAGACTCATAAATCCATGGCAGATCCAGTCTTGATGTATGATAGAGAACTGGGCATTGAACAGAGCAGAGAAACGGAGAATTGAATCTTCAGAAATGCGCTTCCGGAGAAGTGTAGCTGGATATTCTCTGCCAGATCACGTTCCAAGTGTGGAGATAAGGTCCACTCTAAAAATTTGTAACTTAAATGACAAAATTAGACTGCAAATGTCAATGGGCGAATCATATCAATAGAATGGAAATATCAAGATTAACACAAATAGTATATAACTACAAACCCTTCGGATATCGGAATGTAGAATGTCCAAGAAGATGACCTCTGAGTTGGAACAGGCCTTCAGTGGCCTACCATGAAGCAGAAGAACTTTTTTGTTTATTATTATGTTGGAAAATGAATTTTTATTATACACGTTTTTTATTACAGTGTAAAATAAAGATTTATGTAAATAAATGTTATCTTCTGCTCACTATATTTTTGTTTAACGCATATTCTGAGTTTTAAACACGTATATTGATTATTTTAAGTACATATTGTGATAAGCCAAGAACCCCTGATTTAATTTGAATGCTAGAATCGACATCCAGGGTTAGCATTAGGTCATATTTTTGAAAAATTTAACATGACATTATTTTTAGACACATTTCATGAACAAAAACAATATTTATCTTCATAGTTGAAGTACTCGGAAGACGCCGAAAAATTTTTGATTTTTATCAGTTTTCGAAAAATCAGGGTTTTCAACGAACATGAGACCTGCACCATTCTCTTAAACGTCCTTCTCACAATCCAACAACAAAGTTTAATAAAAAATGTTGGAGCCATTTTTTTAAAATTTTGAAACTGTCCGAGGGGCTTCATGTAAAGTACCCCCAAAATTAAAATATCAGTTTTCAACTCAAGCGGCTGGAACATCAGTCAGATCGATTGGGGAATATCAATTTCCGAGAAAATCGGCTGAACGGTTTAGCCGCTAGCGTTGTTCACAGACGGACTGACAGACGTTTTGCCGTCAATCGATTTTTCGGTATGAAGAACGCACAAAACATGGATTCTGGTTACACCATATGTTAGAGAATTTTTTCTAAATTGAGCATCTGAATTTATCCACTTTTCATTGCTAGGGCCCTGTAATAAGAGTTTTTCTGTAGAAAATTCACAGTTTCTTCGCGCAGCATTACTTAACTTTCTACGGCGGTAGCGGTCGCGAGAAAGTGAATATTGTACGTGATCTTATTTCAATATGTGTTTTTGAGTTACAGATTTTAATAAGAAAAATATTTATCTTCAATATTGTAGTAAAAAGACGTCGAAAATTCTTGAAAATTTGCATTTTCGGAATAATCTGGGATTTCAACTAATGTTACGTTCTCTACTTTTTAGAGTTATTTACGCTCTGCGAAAACATCGTTTAATCAAAACATTTGGAGCCCCATTTCTAAGGAAATTTCGAAATTGTTGAGACGTCATGCAAAGTAGTCATAATAATCAAAATACCCGTTTCAAACTGAAAGGAGCTCGAGTTGTTTGAAATCGATTAGGAAATATCAGTTGCGGCAAAAATCGATGTAGACGTTTAACACAATCGGACAGTCAAACAGACATTTTACTGTCAATTGTTTTTTCGGTATCAAGGGCAGACTAAACATGGATTTCTTATGTACAACGCGATAGTAGTAGTAATTTACTTCAGTGTACGAAAATGATTTATTCCCGTTTTTCGTCACCAGAGCCCTGCAATAAGAGCTTTTCTGTCGAAAATTCACCCTTTTCCCCGCAGCATTACAGTACTTTCTCCTCGTATGAAGGGCGAGAATGTGAAAAGAAAGGTAGGCGTTAGGTCGACATGGTTTTTCTGTCTGTACACAACAGACGGTGTCCGACGCCGAAGCAGTCGAAGGCATCTGCAATGGGCGCAGTGGTGCAGTCGGCGGCGCAAGTGCTGTCGGGCGCTGGCTGTCGCAGCTCCACCTGGCGGCGGCAGCGCTGGGCGCGGTGCGGTAATCGATAGCTGCCGATGCGGCTGAGTGGGGGGGAGGGGGAGTGGAGGGGGCGGGGCAGCAGGTGGCGGAGGGCGCGCGCCGCGCGTCTCCTCCTCCGCTGACAGCGGCTGACAGCGCCAGCGGCCACAAAGGGGTGAGACGCGGATAAGCGCCGCCCCCGTCCCGCCCCCGCCGTCCAGCGCGGACCCTCGGCTCGGCGGGCGCGCTCCCCCGGGACGGCGCATCTGCGCCCCGCCCCGCCCCCGGCCCGCCCCGCCCCCTCCCCGCCCCCTCCCCGCCCCCGCCGCCAGCGGCGACATCGCTAATCCGCCCCGCCCCTCCCGCGGGGCGCACTTTGTGTCAATATTGTGGCGGGAGAGTGAATGGCTCCTCGTTTTGCTCCCGGGGCGGCGCCCTGCGCCTCGAGATGTGCCGCCTCGCGCGTGCGCCACTCGGCCGCCGCGGCTCAGCTACACTCGCTGCCTCGGAGCGCCATCTCGGCGCCCTTCCTCAGCACCAGCGAAGCTAACGCATTCACAATATTATATATTATCGTACGGGTTAATTTGCGGGCAGACTGCCCGTAGGCAGTGTTCCGCACCCGAGTTTCGACCCAGGCTTCCTTCGAAGCCTACCCCCGACGCGGGTCTGGGGACTTTTATCTAAGCAAGCGCACCCCGTGGGCAGTCCCGTCTGCGCCTGGGATTTGACTCTCACTTTCTCCGCCAGATGTCGGGCTCAGTTAACATTCACAATAACAGTAGTCTCATGACACATTCACCATAAGTCTCTCGCTTTAATGGGCGGTCACCCTAATGTATCGTAACCGATCGAGAATTGTTTACTGACAAGGCACTGAAGCACGAAAAGTAAGTGCTCTACAACACTCCATGTGTAATGTTTTATTACGTTGAATATTTAGAGATTGAACGAAAATTTCTATGATCGCAAGTTTGCACAAAATGTTCATAAAGACTGCCACTTTAATATTCTATTATCCAGGGAAGTAATTTGTTAATAGTCTTATCTGAGCCGAAAGATTTAAGAGGTGCTTCGGATGCGCATCACTTCACATTGTAGCTTAAAAGTTTGGGTCAGGTCCTCTTGTGCAGTGGAAGTACTATTACGGGCCGAAAAGGACGGAATACTTCGACCGGTGATAACTTGTGTTCAATCATGAAAAGGGCTATTCTACAAGAGAAAATGGCAAAATGCTCCGTCTGCCTGAAAGTACTGTCCACGACATCATTAGACGATACGAATAAGAGGATAGAATAGAACACATGCCGCAGAAGCGTCGTCCACAAAGTCTTATTGTAAGAGAAATATGCCTAATTGTGAGGAAGGTAGGGAAGAATCTTGAATTAAGTGCGCCGAAAATTACTGCTGAGTTGGAAGAATTGTGAAAGAAAGGTCACAACGAAACCGTGAGGAAAATGCTATAAAACGAAGGTTTAATGAAACAGTGGCTAGGGAAAAATACGTTTTGAGACAGGACAATAGAAAAGATTGCAATTCGCCAAACAGAATGTGGAGAAGAGGTCAATTGTTAGTGGGATGTTATTTTTACTAACGAGAACAATCTGATATCCACTACCTAGTAGATATCAGATATCAAAACAAGGTATGGCGCAAGGTTAACGAACACTTGAAAAAACGAATTCTCCAGCGGACTGTTAAGTACAGCGGAAACAGTATCACGATGTAGGGGAGCATGTCTTTAGATTTATTTAGTCAAAAACAGTAAAAACTGTATGTGATATATGGAGGAAAATATCTGCGCACGTTTTTTTGAGTTCCAGAATCCCTTCCCACCTTCCCAACATTTTAAATATAAATTGTTGAGAGATCAATAAAAGTTAAAATTTTTTTAAACGCGAGATTAGCAACATTTGAAAAACTAGACATTTTCGTTCCCAAGTTATAGAAAACTTATTTGCATCGGTAAATGAAGTCCTGATTTGATGTTTCTGCTTTGCTAACGAAACAATATCTCACCCTCAGCTCTACTACCACTATAAGCAAAGGGAGAGCTCAACAAAACGTGCGCATAGTGAAGCTTCATTTATCTTCGTCTTCATCTGCGTTTGGAGAATTGCGGTTTATATAAGAAATAATGACGAAGAAAGGTTATCTCCGCATTTTCGAGGAATTCTTGTACCAAAGTGTGGAGGCTCTCGGAATAGAGAATAACTATAACTTTTACCAGAACAATGATCCAAAACATGGAGTCTACATTGTGCGCAATTGGCTTCTCTATAACTGACCCACGGTCTTGAAATCACCTCCCCAGTGTTCATACCTTAACCTACTAGAGCATTTGTGATGTAATATGAAAGCCTAATTACAAAAAAAAGTCTACAAGAGAGAAATGGAAGTGGAAATATACTATACTTTTGATACAGTTCGTATCAAAAAAAATTACTGACAGTATGCCGAATCGGTTGGAAGAAGTGATTTCACAGAACGTTTATCCTACCAATTACTGATTTAATAACATCATGTATCAATTGTTAATTTAAGAAGGTGACCGAATATTAAAATAGTCCTAATATTTGGGATTGTGGTTTTACTGTTTGTTACATTAATGTTAATATGGTTTTCTTTTTCATTTTGAACTGCAATGGTACAAACGTCGTGTTGATATTCTTTTAGTTTTTGTTTACATTTTTAACCCCACCACAAATTTGGTGGTATCCTAAATCCCACATCGTATCTTAGACTCCAAAACATTACATTTATTTCTATTAGCCGAGTACCACAAAATGTTCGAACATTACGAGAAAATGTACACAGATGGCTCAAAAAGTAATGGAAAATCTGGTTGTGCAATCATTTCAACCACCTCCTCTATTGAGTCCTTCCAACTGCCAGATTACCACTCCATCTCCTGCGAAGCATGGAAAAGTATTGAAATGAGCTTCGAAAATGTATAACATCCAAATATTGTTATGTTCTCTGACTCCATGTCCACATTGAAAGCTATAGAAAAGAGTTATCCAAATAACGTCTTTATCCAGAAAATTCAAGAGCTTTTATTTAATCACCAAACTAGAATTACCAGTCAAATCATGTTGGTATGGAAACCTTCACGCAAGGAAATTCAGGGCAAAGAACAAGTAGATGTAACCGCAGAAAATGCAACATGAATGTCCAGCGTTGAAGAGTGGCCATATGGTTCGCTACAAGACATTAAAAAAACTCTTTCTCACCAATATTATGAACTACTGGGACATATTAAGGAAATCAAGCCCATGAAAACTCCAGCTTGTCAGGAAAACGGTAGACGTAAAACGGTCTTTGCCTGAACGGCAAATTAGTAGGAGCAATCAAGTCATCCTTGTGAGTCAACATCCCATGTTGTTCTGGAGAATTTGAACTCAACAAGAGAAAGGTCATTACTAGGAATCAACACCAGCTTACCTGATTTATTCAAATCAGAGGATGGATGTGATAAAATTATAAAACTGTTGAAAGTAGCTGAGTTTGAATTGCTAATATAAGTTGTTCAATTCACTTTTCTATCCGGTTAATTGCCAATCAAAAATTAAAAATATCAGTAGTGAATTGTAAAATTGTGTAAATATCAGTGGTCGTTCATGACCTAAGCTGTTTTATAGCTAACTAAAAATAAATATTTTTTTAATCTCTATCTTTAATATTTTAGTTGTAGGAAGACTAAAAAATTGAACTTTTGCAATTTTCAAAAAATCAGGGTTTTCAACGAACATGAAACCTTCACCACTCTCTCAAACATTTTTTACACTATCCAACAACAAAATTTAATCAAAAACGGTGGAGCAATTTTTTTGAAAATTGGTAAAATATATCAGGGGCTTCTTGTAAAGTACCCCCAAAATTAAAATATCGATTTCAAATTCAAAGAGCCGCGATATCAACCAGATCGATAGGGGATTATCAATTTTGGAGAAAACGGCTGAACGGTTTAGCCTTTAGCGTTGTTCACAGAGAGACAGACATTTTGCCGTTATTGGATTTTTCGGCACCAGGGACCCACAAAACATGGATTCTGGCTACTACACTTTTTCTAAATTTAACATCTGGATTTATCGACATTTTCGTTACTAGGGCCCTGTAATACGATTTTTTCTGCCAAAAAATAACTCTCTACTTTGTAGCGAGAAAGTAAAATATAAATAAACAAACTCCTGAAAGCCAGAATTGCCGAGAAAGAAAGACTAATATTTACATCTCTATACAACATTTGAAGTTTAAGGAGGTGTAGATCTAATTTTAAACGTTGAAAGCAAATAACATTCTCTGTAAGAATCAGCAGCACTCCACGATGGAGATCGGATGTCTTACTCAGAACTTTTTAAAAGTTTAAACATACTAGTTTTATTATAACAAAAGGTTAAAGAAATAAAGAAAAATGATTTATGATTGAAAAATGTAATGATACTTGGACATTTAACTGAATTTAAAAAAAATGATCTATAAAATCTTGGGAAAAAGCACATGCACAATTGTCTTATTCTTTGTACATGAAATAAGTCTGTGACTCTCAACAAATTATGTTCCAAATAATTTTCTACAGAAACTTCACTTATATTTCCACACTTTAATGTCTCTAAGAAAAATTTGTGGATTTATTGGACCTAAAGTACATATGCAGAGGACCTAGTTAGTTCTCGCTAATATTCAGACTTCATTTACGCACCACACCACACAAAATTTCATCATTCAAGATGATTCTATCAATGGTTAACACAACCTGCTTTGTATACAAATGTATAACTGAACAATCCGTTACATATGTATGCTCTTTCAGTTTCAATCTGCTGTACAAATCACTCATTTACATATACTACTTGATGTGTATCCAAATAACTACACAAACGTATGAATAATACAATAATCCACAACCCGAAAGTTAAAGAAATCCGACATGTTTTTTCAAACTTTTCACCCTTACTTATGTCCTATTGAATGTTGCAGACACTCGATATCTGATGGGAAGCACACATAATTCCACTATGCTCCATTAGTTGAAAGCCGTGTAAAAATACCGCGAATTCAGGCGATGGCAGTGATTTATTATTCTAAATACCTTCACAGCGCTCCAGATAAAATGACAGCGAATTTCTCTTGGAATCGAATTATTTTTATTGTCCGTATACATATTCCATCGCGTCATTCTCCACATTCAAATGACGTCCTTGCGTCCGCCAGCCGCGCAACCATTTTTGGGGCTGACTGTCGCCGACTGTGGAAATGCGGCGGAGGCCGCGTTATTAATAATTCCGAGCGCGCTCAAATGCATCTGCGTAATTTGTATTTGGCCGACTGGAGCCGCTGAACAAGTTGTGTAAACGCGCCAAAAAAAAACATATAATCCCTCCGCTCGCGCAGGCAATATGCATACCGGTCCGTCGCATAGCAACAAATACATATTATTCAACTTGCATATTTGATTACTCAAACATTAAGGACAAAAGAGCAGCAGTTATTACCGCCATTTGGGGCGGGGGAGGCGGTTGCCGCGTGGTTGAGGGACAAAGCGAGCGAGGCCGAATCGGAAAAGCGAATTGAGAGACAAACCGAAATCAGAAAAATTTCTTTTTTTGAAATGGGAGAGATGTGATATTTCTGAATTTTCTATTCAGTTATTAATATTCTCATACATTATTCGCAAAGAAAGAAACTATTTCGAATTTGCATTCATAAGCTCATCTGATATTATTGAAATAGCTATTATTGAAGTAATAGAATGAAATGAACTGTGATCAAATTTAAATAAATATGTATGCAATGAAAGTTATATAATGGTAGCGTACTCTCTCCAAATGTCTGATTTTCTCTTTTCAGTTCTAAAACCACACGTAGTCAGTTTTTTAACGTTCTGAATTTGTACAACTCCATCAGTAGTTATAAAAGATGTTTGAACAAAAATGAATAATGATGAAATGATCCAAAAAGTTGCTCCCTATTAAAGAGAAAGTTACAAATAATTGGTGAATATGTGATCAATTGATATCTTTGAAGGGTAAAATAATATATCGATAGTAATAAGATGTTCCTGAATATAATAATTGAAGTTTAAAACCCATCGGGATGTCATTTTCATTGTTCGTCTTTTTCTGTAGCTCAAAGTAATTATCATCCAGTTGACTTACGAAACGTTATTTGGTACGTGCTACTGTCTAGAGTATGAGAGCATACCATCTTGGAGTTTCTGGATTTATTTGTAATGTTCTTTGAATTTTGTGCGAAATGTGATATTTCATTGCTCGCCAAACCTTTGCATTCCAACTAGTGACGCTGCAGAATGCACTGCTTCATTATCTCTTTAGTCTGTGCTATCTTTTCAGTTTTCCCCCACACTTTTCTCAGCTGCCATCTATTGACGCCTGAAAGACGTTAATTGAATATATCACTAATAATATTATAGAAAGATAAATTCTGATCCAATACGCAAAATTTTATTGAAAAAATCTGCTTTTAAGAAAATGTGGTTTCAGCTAATCTGAAATTGGACAAATTGAATTTCGTTTTCGCCCAGACCCTTGGAGTTTTCGAGAAACCTCATAAAACAATTATTTAAAGCTGTTTGTGAAAAGTTTATTTATCCTGTGCCGCGAGTTGAAATCTGTCAGTGATTAGAACTATTTTAAGACAACTCCGTGCATTAACCCAGCTGCTCCCGCAGCTGTTAAGGTGGCGTTATGAGTTCTTCTGAGTACAGGGGAAACATAACCCGTTTCTTCGAATGTTCAACCTGAATCTGATGGAAAGATGTCTTACGCCAACGTTACATCTACCGATGTCTTCCCCAGCAAAGAACAAGCTGTTGTGTTGGAGTCCCAAGATGGATTAACTCTCAAAGACTACATCACTAAACTTGCAACTATTATAAACGCCAGTGACATAAGGTTTGTTTCACGAATATCTAACAGTAGAATATGTGTGTTTTTAAGTAGTACACAAGTGGCAGAAAACCTAACAGCAAATCACAGTACGGTAAACATTAAAGATCACATAGTAAGCATAAGACCCCTTATTAATAAACTCAAAAGGGTTATCATCTCAAATGTCTGCCCCATAATACCACATGATGTAATTGCAAAGGAACTCTCCAAAAGAAACATAGAAATTCAATCAAAAATCTCGTTCCTTAAAGCTGGAATACCAGACCCTGGCTTTTCCCATATCATGAAATTTAGGAGACAAGTATTTATAGCCCCTGAAGATGTAAACAAACTCCCTGAAACAACAACAGTATTCCATGAAGGTACTAATTATAGAATCTTTCTCTCAACTGATGATATGACTTGCTTCCTGTGCAAATCAACCGGGCATCTTGCCAGACAGTGCCCTACTTCACCTCAGTTAACTGAAGAACATGCTCCTAATGAAGCAAACAAATGTCCTATAACCCAATCACCACATCACCCATCTGAATCTGTCGAGATGCCTAACATATCCGAAGAACCTATTATTAACAGAAACAATTTCCCTACTTTACAAAAAAGACCATTACCTTCAGATTCTTCATCACAATTAGAAACAGAAAATGACAAAAATCAAACTTGTAAAAATGAATCCACAAAATCTAAATCAAAGAAGAAAAAGAAACAAGACAAAAGTGATGACAACTCCATGCATGAAAATGCTCATATCAAGAAAGTAGAAGAGCTTATTGCACCCATTAAAAATACTATCTCTAATAATCCTCAAAAGTTCCCTCTTACCTATGAACAGCTGGAAAACTTTCTTGAAAATTCTTTTGGTTCTAACAACCCCATCGTTATAGCTAAAGATTATACTGATGATATTCAATCCATCATTGAAATGCTAAATGAAATTTACCCCTACTAAATGAAAGATCAATCAAAAACAGAATCACAAGAATAATTAATAAATTGAAGAAACATAACCAATTACCAGAGGAGTCAGGATCTGATATGTCTGAATAAAATGATACATTTTCTATAAATTTTATGAATATTCTACAATGGAATGTCAATGGATTCTATTGCAGATTAGAAAGACTACAATTATTATGCATAAACCATAAACCTGAAATCATTTGCATTCAAGAAACCAACTTTAAAGCCAACCATGTAGGTATTATAAAAGGATATAAACCTTTTCATAAAAATCGATCCACATCCAGCATAGCAAGTGGAGGTGTCGCTACTTATGTTAAAGAGTTCTTAACAGTTAAACAACTTGACATCCAATCTAACATCGAGGTTGTAGCTGTAATAATTCAAGATCATAACCCAGTGTGTTTCTGTAACATTTACCTACCTAACAGCCACAACTTTGAAATTAATGAAATCAAAGATATAATCAAACAACTCCCCAAACCTTGTGTCCTACTCGGAGATTTTAATTGCCATAACACCTTATGGGGTTCAAAAACAAATGATCCCAGGGGCAATTCCATTGAAGCACTCATTGAAGAGCTTGATCTAACACTATTAAATAATGGGCAACCAACTCACTTTAATGTGAGCAATGGTAGCCTCAGTGCTATTGATCTCACCTTATGCTCCACTACAATTGCACCAAGATGCAACTGGTACGCCATAGATGATCCGCACGACAGTGATCATTTTCCCATCTTTATTGACATCAGTAGCCCTCTCGCATACCAATTCTAACTATGAATCCCCATAAATTGAATTACAACAAAGCTAACTGGTTGAAATACCAAGATCTAATATCCAGGCGGTTGAATGATACTGACATCTTTGAAGGTAATGATGTAAATATTGACAGCATTATCCATAATTTCTCAGAAATAATTTTAAAATCTGCTAATGATTCAATAGAGTCTTGTAAATCTTCAAAAAGGACAAAATCGGTCCCATGGTGGAATGAAAAATGCAGAGAAGCAATAAAACGATCCAAGCATGCTTTTAATAGATACAAAAAACATGGTACTGTAGAAAATAAAATTGAATACAAAAAAATGAGAGCTGCTGCAAGAAGAACAGTCAAAGAAAGTAAAATTTCATCCTGGGTCAACTTTGTCTCCAAAATTACCAAAGATCATGATATCAAAAAATCATGGAAAAAAATTAATGCAATCAAAGGTATAAAAAGATCCAATCAAATTAATTTTCTTCAGTCTACAGATAACCTGTTTATCACTGATCCTGATGCTATTGTTAACGAGTTAGCTAACAACTTTGCCAATAATTCGAGCACTCTAAATTATTCTGAAGCCTTCCAAATTTTTAAGAATGAGAAAGAAAATGAACCTTTAACTGACTACGAAGATCTGTGCTCTCAATACCACATCAATGATCCCATTACATTAAATGAACTAAGGGCTACATTCAAAGTCCTCAAAGACTCTACACCTGGCCCTGATAACATCCCCTATATTCTTCTCAAGAAACTACCAATTAATGGTCTTGAAACTCTCCTCAAAATTTACAACTTTATTTGGGAAAATAATGTTTTCCCCAAAATATGGACCTCCGCAATTGTCATTCCAATTCAAAAGCCAGGGAAAGATCCATCAAGAAGTACTAACTATAGACCGATTGCCCTGACTTGCAACATGTGTAAAATCATGGAAAAAATTATAAACTATAGACTACAGTGGTATTTGGAGTTCAAGAAGATTATATCAGACAACCAATTTGGTTTCAGGCGTCATCACTCAACTTTATCACATCTAGTAAGCATTGATTCTTACATAAAAGAAGCTTTTTCCAATAAGCAACATGCATTAGTAGTCAACCTTGACATAGAAAAAGCATATGACATGGTATGGGTGCATCGCATCATACTTAAGTTGCAAGAAGTAGGTGTCGGCGGAAATTTGTTGCAACTCATCAAAAACTTTACCAAAAATCGTGTCATTCAAGTAAGGTCCAATGGCAAGCTCTCTGATAAGAAGAACATCGAAAATGGAGTGCCTCAAGGATCCATACTCAGCGTAACTCTTTTTCTATTGGCCATCAATGATGCTGACATGGAAATTACCCCCCAGTCACCGTGAGAAAATATGCAGATGATATCACCATTTTGTGCAAAGGACGAAGCATAGATTCAAGTGAAAAATTAATGCAATCTGCCTTAAATAAAATATACGAATGGTCTCTTAAATCCGGCTTCAAATTCTCTGCTCAGAAAAGTGTCGGCACATTATTCTCAAAACAAAATGTAAGCAGAGTTCCTAGACTTAAGCTTAACAACTGCAGTATCAAATTTGATAATACCACCAAAATTTTAGGACTGATTTTCGATTCCAAACTGAACTGGAAGAAACATATACAACACATAGTTGATGATTGTAAAAAAAGAATAAACATCCTGAAATGCATTTCTTACAACAATTGGGGGGCTGATAAGAACCTTCTGATGTTAACATATAAAGCATTAATCCGATCGAAAATTGACTATGGATCTATTATATATGCTTCAGCAAGCAAAAAGGACAACTTGAAACTGGAAGTTATACATAACAAATGTCTTAGAATATGTACCGGATGTTACCATAGCAGTCCCATCGGAAGTGTACTCATTGAAGCCAGAGAACCTAACCTTTCACATCGCAGAGAATATTTAACATTAAAATATGCTCTCAAAGCTGCTTCGTCGACTAACCCTATTATCTACAAAGGCTACAACCCTAAATTTCCTCAATGTGATTACCATCCTCGCTACATACCTTTGCATGCGAAAGTAAGGAACATTTTTGAGGAGTTGCAAGTACACCAACCTCCCATTGAAAAGAAAAGGAACTACAACATCCCACCCTGGACGCTCTCGGGTATACAATTTGATATCAACAATTCCGATAATGAAAGTTACCACATATTCACCAGTGGTTTTAAAAACAGCAGTGAAGTACATGCCTCCGTTGTTACCCAAGATACTACAATCAAACTACAGCTACTTCCCTACGCCAGCCTTACTAGTGCAGAAATCTGTTCTCTCATGACAGCCTTCAAATTGATCAAACAGTTGAACTATAAAAAAATTATCATTTTCTGTAGCTCTATTCCAGCCATCCAGAGCATCAACAATAATATTCATAACCTCGAAATGGTAATCATCATACATGAATTGCACCACCATATTGTCAAAGCAGGAAAGTCTGTTGTGATCAAATTCGTTCCTGAAGACAATGAAGTCCTAGGAAGTGAAACTGCAAATCTTGGGACTGAATCGGCGACCGAAGAAAACAGCAACGGAATTATTAAAACCTCCTGTACATTCAATGATATCTGGAAACATGTTGAAATCTTAATGAAAGACAGATGGAACAGCAAGTGGTCCATGCTCAAAGCCAGTGAACTCCATAAACAAATAGGAAATTTCTTCAATTTAAAAACAAGTGTTGAATTAAATAGAAAGGAACAAGTAGCAATATCTAGAATCCGAACTGGACACTGCAAATTGAGTCATATCCACTTATTTAACAAAAGCCCTCCTCCCACCTGCAACCACTGTGACAACTCCACTCTTCTTAATTTAAACCATATAATTAACCACTGTCCTCATTACAACACTCTTAAACAACAAATTCTGCAGGATGACTCATTTGACTCAATTTTGGAATCCCCTAAATACCAAGAAAAAATTCTTAATTTTTGCAAAAAAATTCAAATATTTTCAGATATATAATAGGTATTAACTATTGTCAATAATTTAGAAACCATGTCAATTTCTGTTAACATAGTTGTTATTATTGTAATTACAACCAAATGTATTATTTAATTGTCGCTAATGACCATCGCTGTTGATGCGACAATAAATAAACTAAAAAAAAAAATATATATTTATAAATGTATGTATGTATGTATTATTAATGGATTTCTGAGTTGTATTATATAACAATCATATCAAAACTTTTGAGTTCGATAACCGTCGTCCACAACGCTTTTGAAGCTGTGACAGGGAAGAAAAAAGCGTTAGGCTCCCTCTTCATTCCGCCGTAAGGCCTGTGTAAAAAAACTTCGTGCACATTCCTTCGGTGAAGAAGTATAAGATCATCAAGCCTAAAAGAAGCCACTAGGCCAAATGCTAATCGCTTGATTGGTCGCTCAAGTCGGCGAAAGGAGCATACGATGTGTAGCCACGCGGTATGGGACTGGTGGCCTGAGCCTCGCCACTGGACTTGTTTCTTTAACGTGACATCTCAAGGTTATGCGCGAAAAAGGGAGGGGGAAGGCACACCCCATTAGGGAGCCATAATAATCGGGGCTGTAATGACGTTGCAGCTCCCCATTGGAGTCTGTCTTCCCCTCCCTCTTTCGGACGCCACGTTAAGAAAACCCAAGTATAAAATAGAGAGTTTGTACACCCTCGAACGTGGTGAGCCTATTTAAATATCATAATTATTAAACATTTCACCATCACGGTAGGAAATTAGAAAGAAATACAAAAATATTCCATCACCATGCGGCCCGAACGTAAAGGAATGTTCCGGAAAATATTGACATCCGCTTGGATATCGACCTCTGGAAAACAACGAGAGGGAGAGTATTTAAAGGCACCTCCCAAACCACCGAGGAAGGCAGTTTCCCGTCGGCAGGGTGTATCGACGTCTGTGCCACAGCCGCCTTTCAACGAGAACCCCCATGGCAGCCGACAACGGGATACTCGCCGGACAAGTGGACGCGATGGTAAGAAGCAAAACGCCAACATGAATGCGCTCGACATCCTCGTCATTGCTCCACAGCGCTCGCTCTCCCTCTCTCACTCTCATTACTCTCTCCCTTCCTCACTCATATGCCTTCAATATAGTACGATGTTCTTGCGTAGTTAATCCTGGTCATTTAAGTAAACATTTCGATTCATAATTACGATTGTATTATTGGGAAGAGATTCTGAAACTCAAGAAAGCGTGCGCAGATGATTTTCTCCCCCATACGTCACATACAGTTTTTGACTGATTTTGACTAAATAAATAAATAAATTTCGTCTCCTAATCTTAACCCCTTCCCCTTCCAGTCACTATCATCATTTCCCCGTGACAACCTCTCCTACGTGAATTACGCCTGGAATTAGCATTCGCATAGGGGGGACGTCACAGTTAAAACACTATGGATCTACTGCGTATGCGCAGTTTAAGTTTCGCATCGCTTCTGAGCATCTGCGCATGCGCAAAAGATGGATAGTCCGCCCGCTAAGGCGGGCACAAACTCTCTATTAAGGCGTTATTGAGTTGCGGTGGGATCCGCCCTGCCCCTGCCATGCGAGGCGCCGCCAGCGCAAGTGGTTGGAAATCGTGCCGTGTAAAAGGGGCTTTGCGGGAGAGCCCAGCCAACGGTAGCAGCTCCGTTTTTCGCTCTCCTCCCACCGCCCCTCCCACCCCCGTGGGAGAGGGCGCGCCCTGCTTCCCACCCCCTTACACACACTCCCGCGACTCGCCGGCTCAGTTTAGCTCAGCCAGCACGGCTCCAGCACAGTCGCTGCGGGGACAGAGGGTGGGAGGTCCTAGGGTTCCACTACGTATACTTGGGGGTTTTCCAACGAGGCATCTGAGTGTAGTATCTCCAAGATGGAATATGGCACGGCCTTTCGCGTCTTTCTCGGTCGTGCCGCTGGAGTCGCTTGATCTGCAGCACAGCATGATACGGTTGCGATCGTGCGACATCTTGCGGGGCGACCGAGAAAGATTCGTGCAAAAAGTTGTGCCATATTCCGTCTTGGAGATCCCCTCAGATGCTACGTTAGAAGAACCCCAGTATAGAGGCATCATCTTGGTCCACGATGAGGAAACGGAAAACGGAAAACTACCGATCAGAGCAGCCGGCCGCTAGAATTCTCCCCCAGACAGCAGTGGCTGAATTCGACCTAGCTCTGTAGCTATACTTGGATTTTTCTTGCCTGGCGGATGACAGTTCATCCGCTGTTCCAGTGTCATCCAATCGAGAGCTAAAACGTCATCATGGTGACGTCACTGTGGTAACGTTTAACCTCCCGAATGAACGAAACCGTAGCAGCTGATGAACTGTCATCCGCCAAGTTACAGAAATCCAAGTACAAATCAGGATTTTCGGCACTATACTTTGATTTTTCTAACGTGGCATATAAGGGTAGTTCTCCAAGATGGAATATGGCACAAAGTTTTGGGTCTTTTTCGTTCCCCCCACAAGATATCGCATGATCGCGACCGTATCAAGCAGTGCTGCAGATCAAGCGACTCTAGCGGCACGACCGAGAAAGACGCGAAAATCCGTGCCACATTTCGTGCCACATTTCGTCTTTAAGATAATACCCTCAGCTGCCTCGTTAGAAAAACCCAAGTATAAGGACGAATTTTAACGTGAATAAGTAAATATTCGTTTCCGGGGCGTCAATTACTTGGGTAATTACTCCCGCAGGTGTAGTCCATGTTATGTTCAGGACGACGGCGGTGTTGCGCCCGTAGGAGAAAGTGAGATCCAGCGACGACATACACGCCGGTGAGGGAGGATATCCCTTCCAGGCATCTCCGACATGCGTGGTGCATGGCCATGTGAGCGTGTGTGAGCATGACGAGGGGTCAATGTACAGGAAGGAAATGCTGTGAGTGGTTCGTAGCTCGTCTGTTCCAGCACTCGCTTCATACTGATAGGAGAAACCACCGAAAACTGCGGAATAGAGCAGCGTGTCGTTCGAATCGTTCTCCAGACAATTGTAGGAAATCGACCCTTGCCCAAACTCCAATCCTACACTTCCACTTGAACAAAGCTGCACTTCAAGGTCACGAGCTGGAAACAGAGGGGCCATTATCATCTAATCAAAAGCTTCGTTAAGACTTAAATCTTTGGTATTGGAGCTCCCGATTGGATAACATTGCCCCCTCTCTTTCCAGCTCGTGACCATGAAGTGCAGCTTCGTTTAAATCGGTGTATAGGACCTCTAGATGAACGATGCTGCTGAGACAATAATGCTGTCACTGAGACATCGCAGCTGGTGGAAGGAAAGTGATGGAGGAAGGGAGAAGAGAAAGAACAGAAACCCTTCACCTCTCGAACGCCCGACCAACAGCCGCGTATGTGATGCGACATCCAAAACAAAACTATATTTGCAAACATCGATGTTCAAAATTAAAATATCAATGTTAATAATAACATCCACCAAAATCCTTTGACGTTTTTAAATATCAATGTTTTAAAGCTAATTTAGTAACCTCTAACATTAAATTTGAGCTAAACAAAAATTTATTTGACAGTGGCCATGTATATTAATAATTAAAATTTAATATAAAAAAATAAAAACTGCTCTCCATGTGTGAAATACAACATAGGCGAAGGAAATGCCAGGGCACCAGGATAATTTTGAGCGAGGTATAGTCTGCTGGAAGAAGGTTGTACAAACTGCGTTCGTGTGGTTCGAACACACAAAGAAGCAGTGATAGCATCAGTTTTAACGTTTTATTTTAACTTTAACAAAATTGTAAATATGAGGATTTTTCATCCATGAACAAAACATCTAAAACGTAAAATCATCGAGCATGTCAACGATTTTCAAAAAAATATGAACTTCAATATATCGATGTTTAAAACATCGATTGATTGATTGATTGATTTTTTCGTCTTTCCGGGCGCGTCAACTGCTTTGGTCATTAGTACCGTTAGTATAGTGCCTGTATTTTCTCGGGAGATGGCGGAGATCTTCCCCCGCTGGATGGCGAGATTCGGCGCCGACCTACCGTCGGCTACTGGGATATCCCCCTAAACAGGACTCTCCCACCAGCGGGGCACCGCCCCAGCAGGGACAAGCTCTAAGCTCCCGACCGGTCTCCCGAAATATGTGGTAGTGTAGTGCATGTTAGTGTAAGTGTGTGTGTAAGGGGAGAGGATAGGACAAGGAAGAGGAAGGAAAGGTCACGCATGGTCCGCGGCCCGTTTGTTAGGGTACTGCTCCGGCATTCGCCTGGTGTTGATCGGAGAAACCACGGAAAACTACCGATCAGAGCAGCCGGCAGCTAGAATTCTCCTCCAGATGGCGACTGAAATCGACGTAGCTGAAAAGCTAGTGTCGAAAATCCTGCCGCCGTCAGGACTCTAACCTAGGCCCTCGCGGTCAGAGGCGCTGCAGTGACATCAGTTGATGCACTGAGCTACCGCTCCCGGTTTAAAACATCGATATTTGTATAGAAAAATATCTATGTTTTATTTTATAGTAATAATAATAATAATAATAATAATATTAATAATAATAATAATAATAATAATAATAATAATAATAATAATAATAATAATAATAATAATAATAATAATAATAATAATAATAATAATAATAAAATTGTTTTTATTTGTGGCGAGGCTCAGGCCTTAAGGCCTGCTCTTCCGCCTAACCACTTTAATTAATTTACAATTTTAAAAATTACAGTTGAGGCGTTCGGATGTAATTAATATTAACTGACTTTTAATGATTCGGATGTAATTAATATTACCTGACGTGTCGCAGAAGAAAAAAAAATCAATTTGTGATTAACCAACTACATTAATTTATCAGTATGAGCCAAATTAATTTATTGTCATTTTTTGTTTATTCTTGAAAGTTTGCAAAATGGAAAGACATGATGTAAGGAACATTCTTAAAAATGTATAATAAGATAGCTCCCACTTATTCCACTTAGAATCAATAATTCAAAATTCACCAGAAATGTCAGTTGTCATTACCCGACAGCCTCAGCTGTGAACAATAAACAAAAACAAAAAAGGGGGGTTATTTTACATTTACGTCTGGGATGCAATACTAGGGACCATCCCGGCATACGCCTTAAGCGATTGAGTAAACCCATTTGAGTATTTTCGATGTCGCATCACACACGCGTCTCTTGGTCGGGCGTTCGAGGGGTGGGTTCGAATGGTTTGAAAACATCAGCCTCGATGTTGCATCCCCAGCCACGAGGCGGCCGGATGCGTGGGAGCAGCAAGAGCTTCCGGTGACAACGATCCGCCAGCCACGCAACTCAACGCAACTCAACGCCACTCAACTCAAATCAACGCCACTCAACGCAATTCAACACGCGTCCTTCGCAGCGGACGAGTCTACGAGAAGCCCCGCAAGCATTGGAGCAACATTTTATATGCCCCTGGTTGGGGCTACAGGATTTGCACTCCAAATTCATCCTTTTTGGGATATTAGGAATATTAGAGGTACACTCAGAAGAAAACAAAAATCCGTGAAAAAGAAAAATAACATTCAAACACAAAAAAAAGTTTCCAGAAAATCGTAAATACGAGTTTGTTGAAATAATGTTTGTCGTAAATGAACTGAAAGTGCAAATACATTGGCATTGCAACACTAGTGGAAAGAACTGTCACAGACAAACAAATTATTGCTGTCAAATACATACGTTTGGGGTCTCTCGTTATCAACCACTCTTAACAAATAATATCTCAAAAGAACGAGCATTTCACAGGGAACTGACGAATTGGTTACGTAGTTAAAAAAAAAAAACAGCCGGATTCACGGAGTCATGGATTCAAATCCCGCTGGATATTTTCCCCATGTGATTGGAGCATAAAAGACACTCCGTAACGTCATGTACCGTAATTTGATCTATCACTTTTCATCGTCATACATCTCGGATAATTGAAGTTTCATCGCGTCAGTCGGATTCATCGTGTATGGTAGAAGGAATAAGACGGACATACGACTGTTTCCAGAGAAACCGAGTGCAGTGTTTTACATACATGGGTAGGGATCACAGAATTTTGAAAACGTTCATAGAATTTACTTCTCCCCATAGCACGTCACACACAGTTTTTAACTGTTTTGAAGTAAAATAAATAAATACCTGGAGTGGAAATCTGTTGTGAAAACGTCGGGGACGTGTTGTGAAAACCTTATACTACTAGCGTTAATTCATAAGTTAAAATGAATTAAGTAGTTTATTGAAGATTTTCGAGAACTCGGTTTCTGATCTGACAATGAATATATAATAGTCTGGCTCTAGAACTCCTCTTCTACATCTAAAGATGACGAAGAATTCATACATTAAGCTGAGTGTCTCGTCACACTCTCTATTCCTTCAAAAGTACTATTCAAAATGAAGCCATCCCTTGCCAAATTTGTTACTTGTGAATTCATTCTTGTGTGCTTTGCTAACAGTTTATGCCACTTTAAAGACAGAAAATTGCACAAACCACATCTGCTAAACATCAGTCTCACAAGATCAAATTTCGATGTCCAATTTAATAGGGCATAATACGAAATGCAAGAGTATTAACGGAGTGACCTTTAGGCCAATTCTTACAGTATTATGGCAAATATTTTATTAAGTTGATCATTTACTTCTGATGTATTTATTTTTTACCATTTGCAAAAATGTTCGGGTAGTGCCGTCATCATTATTTGCACTATATCCTAATCGATGAATTGTAAAAATTCAATTGAATTGAATCCTTCCAGAATCGTTGATGTAATTTATTTCTGCGAAATTCTACAATTTTTTTAATTTATAAGAATTGTGCCGGAGAAAAATTCTTGAATACAAAAGTGGTAATTCAAAATTGTCACTCCCTTGCAACTTGGTTAACTATTCTTAAATATTCGCCCAACTACTTCCTATTCGTACTTTGGAATTTGGCCGATGACTTTCATTGTACTGCCAAACAAATCGTTTTGACAATTCAGTCACTGAATAACAAATAGACTTCTTACAACATCCAGTGAAGTGTTCGCGTGTTTTTGTTTACTACATTGAAACATGCCCGACGTTGCCTGGTGCCAATTTCAAACAAGCCTCGTCTTTCTATTTAAAAATAAGCCCCACTTGGAGGGACATTTTGAAACATAATTATTACTGATAAATGTAATTTGGGCGCCAGGAAAAGGTTACACTTAAGTTAATTGGGGTTCGAAGTTCATAATTGTCGCTACTTACTCTGCAACCAATTATTCAATAGGCATTCATACGGAGTGGCGAGGAATCTAAAAATCTTATTAAAATGCTGGATTGCACGTAATGAACAATGATAATCAGCTTTCTTTTAACTTAACAAATTAGAATTTATTGTAATGAAAATCAAAAATTAATCATTCTTTGGTCATGACCAGCTTTCTCTATATTACAATAGTTATAAAACCTTGTTATTCATTCGTGGGTCTTCGCGCGCTCTCCACTTCTTCGTTCGATGGCGCCCCGTAGAACCTTCTCCGTCGACGCAGCAAAATCTTGCTTCTGGATAAAGTCCTTGCCTAATGTCCGTGATCTGGTTCCAAATTCTCCCGGCGATACTATTATAATCCGTGACTTCCCTCACTTGCGTCTCGGATGGACGCCTAGACACGAATTTTACTTCCTACAAGAACGCTCTATCCTAATATAAGAAACGATAACTTTATACAACTGTCAATTACAGTCTTTCCTCGATCTAGTAAAATATATTAAGAGCCGACCCGCTCATCACCGCGTTGCTCTAACGAATGAATATTCCTCTAAAAACTCGGAAGCATCCGAAGCCTATATCTTTTTCTTTTGTCTCCCCCAAAAAATGCTTATTCCGCCTCTGCTTTGTCATTTCAACCTAACGAAAATGATCCTTAACGCCGGTTGTTTATTTGTCACATAGCGACCCCGTCGCGATCGTCTATTGACATCCCTATATTGTCTGCCCAATAAAATGACATTTCCATAATAAAAATGGTTCGTCATTTTGGTATATCACAATATATTCTTCCTACAGCCTAATATTGTCCTTCATTGTCGCTTTTTGTACGCATACATGCTCATGTGATGAGTTGAAGAGCTCTTGTTGCAAAACGCACCCGGAAACTAAAGACAATAAAAACGCGTTGACGCAACCAGCACCGTAGAAGCTTGTGGAATGTGTGGTAAAAAAATCCATTTTTCAAGATGCGTTTTTTTAAGTAAATTTATGAACTTTTATATGACGCATCTGGATAATAACCAGTAAATGACTAATAATACTATGCAATTGTATTTAAAAACTAAATTTTACGATATAAAACTATATACTAACAGGTGTCATTTTTACCACTGACATTAAACTTCGTGGCATCAGTAAACTTCGAAGTAGTCGTTCCTATTCTCACTTAGTAACATGACTGCCGGCATCCGGTATGGCCACTATCCTATCGGTCACAAATCCACATAAAACTGCCCTACATGAACCGATTGATAAACTTTCTTATCTATTTCCTATTAGGAGTTCATGTGTGCTCATTGGAAGTCTCTGAGCGACATGTCTTATTCCTTTCTTTCTCGTCTACATAGCCAAAATTGACCATTGCAAATTCCAATCCATTTCTACGCTCAAAGGGCCTCAGCATTGTGTCCCCTAATATCACAATCAAATCAAATCCAGGATCAGAATTAGAAGAATGAACGAGCTTAAAACATGAACACGATTAATACAAGCTATTTATTATTAGTAAGTAATCCGTAAAATCTTGGCTGCCCGGGAAACATCTCGTCATTGCCAAAGTTTCGGTCGTCGTATTGTGGCTTTTTTCAGGTCAAACTTCATTGCAAAAATAATCTGTTGACTCCAGCCGAGGAAGCCTACTTCTTCAGCAAAGCAAACTAGCTCCTTCGATTCCCAATCTGTAGTTTTGTTATCGATACGTTGCTCTGATTGAAATAGTACCGATAACAATATCGATTCTGCAGTGTTGGTATCGATAATTCATTGTATCGATTAAAAAATACGTAATATTAAGTATGGAAATGCTAGCAATCTTCCCACACAGCCCAGCGCGAAATGCTGCTGAAGCTGCTGGCGTTTAGGAAGGAAGTGCGGTCGTGCTGCTCGTGGAAGGCGAAACGGGTTTGCAGCAGGTTTCGTCGGGGCTCTCCCCTCCCACCGGCGCCCCTTCTTCCTCGTCACACTCATTCACGAAGCTGGCACCGGGAGAGGTGGCTCAGGGCGTCAACTGATGTCACTGCAGTCCCTCTGACCGGCAGATGGCAGGATTTTCCACACTAGCTTGTCAGCTGGGTCGAGTTCAGTCCCTGTCTAAAGGAGAACTCTCGCGGCAGGCTGCTCTGATCAGTAGTTTTTCGTATTGTCTCTGATCAACACCAGGCGAATGCCGGAGCAGTACCCTAACAAACGGGCTACGGACCGCGCGCGATCTGCCCTTCCTTGTCGTATCCTCTCCCCTTACACACACACACTGACACGCACTACACGACCACATATTCCAGGAGACCGGTCGGGAGCTTAGAGCTTGTCCCGGCTGGAGCGGTGCCCCGCTGGTGGGAGAGTCCTGGTTAGAGGGAACCCCGCTAGCCGACGGTAGGTCGGCGCCGAATCTCGCCATCCAGCGAGGGAGATCACCGCCACCTCCCGTGGAAAAATATGCACTACACTTAGGGGACTAATGACCTAGGCAGTTGACACGCCCGGATTCACTAACAACTAACCAACGATGCTGGTTCACGATCACGTTCAGGCAATGGAAATAAATAAACAAATCAATCAAAATTAACTCTGATGATGGGCCTCCTTGAAGATACCTTGAAACACAATTTCAACTGTGATCGGGACACCGTTAATAATTTTGGTTACAACAGTAATATTCCCATGACAATAATAAAAGCATGATGGCAATAATGATAAACCCTATAAAGTATCTGAGTAACTGCGAGTGTGTGTGTGTGTGTGGGGGGTGCGTGCGTGTGTGTGTGTGTGTGTGTGCGTGTGTGTGTGTGTGTGTGCGTGCGTGCGTGTGTGTGTGTGTGTGTGGATCCGTCACTCTCGGTTAGACCATTTCCGTCCCCCAATCGAGACATGCGAGATGTCATTCGACGTGCGTCGGTCTCCAGATGGGAACTTGATAATTTGTTTTCGGATCCGGCCAGAAGATTCAAAGAGAGGGTATAACCGAATAAGGCGTAGAAAAGTGCCCTCAAATCAAATCGACAATCGCGATCCTCATATGAAAGAATACAAAATGGCATAGATTCACAAAAAATCAGCTTCCTAGGGCAATTTGTTGCGAAGATAAAACGAGAAAGGTGTTTTGTATGTATCATTTTTTTCTCAGCTTCTTTTGCGTGTATCGGGCTGAAAAAAATGCAGAGACGGGGAAACATAGTTGAAAATGAAAGTATTTTGACCATGAATTTTGACGCAAAATTGATGTAGAAATAAAATAAATAAATTTAAGAAATTGTTTTTCGATATGATAACGTTGGAGTACTGTCTTAATTCCCGGGACGTGTGGACGGTTGTGAAAAAAAATTAAAACCAATTTCATTAATTTAACATTTGAAATTCTACGTCATTCTACGTCGAGAATCTACGTCATTTTGTATTTTCTTTCCTATGAGATCGCAATTATCGATTTGGTTGGAGGCACTTTTCACCGCCTTATTCGGCTATACCCTTTCCAAAAACGTGTTTTGGCGCTGCGATCTTAGTGAGAATGCCGAGAATCAAACCAACGGCATCTAACTAGATCTATGAAGGTGGCGTTCATTAAACTCCAGAACCCAGAGGAGTAAACGCTTCACAACTTCGTAATATTCTTTCATGAGATTGGCAACACTGATTATTGCAATCTTTAAGTAAATTACCAAGTAAATCGCGCAGAGATTACAATTTATTTTCATCTTTTACTGTATTTTCATAAATAAATAAGAACAGTATTACCTTGGAACTTATTAAATTTGAAGAATTTCAAGTGACTACGGATAAAACAAAACTGTGAGTAATACCAGAGAATGAATGTTCTTGAAATTGCAGAAGTAGAAGTGAACACAAATTAGACTGTTTTAATTTCTTCAAAACTTATGGAAATGTTAAGCAAGTCCGAGGGAGAATTAAATGTAGTTGTAGAACATTTTGTGACAGAATTTTCGGAAGTAATTGAGAGTAATCTTTTACTAGGATTAGACAATTACGCAGAAGAACAGTGTAGTTGTTTCTATGAAGTGCAAATGTGGTTGTACGTGTGTATGTGGGTCCGTTGAAAAAGTCATTGCGTGTGTAGTTGCCATTGAGTACATCAGTGCGTTTGTGCGTGCGTGTGTGTGTTTGTGTATGCGCCTGTGTTGGAGGGGGAGGAGTGTTTGGGAGTGTGTGTCTATGTACTACGATCTGAGGCGTGTATCAGAATGTAAAAGGAAAAGCGGATAGTTGCCTTAGTTTGTGTGGGTGGGTGCTAGAATGTAGCTCTCAAGTTACACCTGTGAGTATCGGAGTGTGTGCGTTTGTACGGGTTTGCCAAGAGGCTGTAATTAAGAATATTGTAAATGCGTGAGTGTATGGGCCTGTATGTTGTGTCTGTATGGGCTCGGAGCGTGCCCGTGGGTGGACGTGTGTGTGTGTTTGTGTGTATGGGCCTGTATGTTGTGACTGCATAGGCTCGGAGCGTGCCCGCGGACGGGCGTGTGCATGGCCCTTTGTGTGTGTGTGTGTGTGTGTGTGTGTGTGCGGGGGCGGTGGAAGGAAGAGCCGTTAGGCGCGTGGGAAGAAGGGCGGAGGAGGAAGCGATGGGAGGGAGATAATGCCCCCCCCCCCCCCCCCCGCGAGGGCCCATTAACACCTGCTCCCTGCTCCCCCTCTTCCCCCCTCCAGAGACAAAAGAAGCTGCTTTTGATTACCACTCACCTCTTCTATAACTGGATGGGGCATACGCATGACTAGGGACGCCAAAACAGCAAAGACTTTCACTACGACCATTCACACAAACACACGCATTCCTGCTGTTTATTTAATCCACGAATGGCATCGATGCCACTTCGGAATCCATGGGCTGTCGACCAGTGAAATCCTAGAATTTTCTTAATCCACGTACAGAATTGCATTCCCTTTGCAATTCGCACTTCTTTTGAACCGCGGCAGACAAGTGAATGATTTCGTAGTGTCATATACATAACCTAGACATTGTTGAACTCGCAGATCTCGTTACATTTCGCACAGAAAATGTATCTTGAAGCCAGCGACAGTGACAATGAAATGTATACTCCACCTCAAATTCAGGAAATAGCGAATTGGACAACTCTACAATTATTGATAGAAAAATCAAGGAAGTATAATGAGTAATCATATACAACATTTATGGAGTGAAGGAGTAATAGGGTAAATTCTTTTAGCGAGAAAGTTTTATTGGTTTACTTTACAAAACTTTCTCAACAGTATTTCACCATTAATTTTGTCAGAAAATAAATTCAAATTTATTACGTCTCTTATATTAAAACATTGGCGTAGGTAATCCTTATACTTGAGGTTGAAATAAAATCCGCTCAAAATCTATTCGGAGTATTTCAGGATCGTGGAGAAAGTACAATCTTCTACTCTCGCATAATTGCTATTATTCACTCGTAGAAATTACCACATTCACTCGTACGTCACTCGTGTCGTCAACTTCCACTCGCGAATAATAACCATCATTATGCGCTCGTTCAAGAATATACTATTCTAGTATTATTTATAATCGTTACGAAATTATAGAAAGTTGCAATTTCTGACTAAGAAACATAGCTAATCTCACTTAGAAATATTATACTATTCTATTATTATTTATAATCGTTACGAAATTATAGAAAGTTGCAATTTCTGACTAAAAACATAGCTATCTCTTGAAATATTCTTCATCTCATGAAGAGTCAGAAACCCTAAAAATACATACCGTAAAATTCGACAACTATCAAAGTCGTAGTACTACTGTTGAAAAGTATACAACTCTAGACCAAGAGACAATAATGGTATCATATGGCATCCAGAAATAATTTATGCATAGAACGAGATTATTGTTGCAGAAGAACAGGGGCATTATAAAAACATTAGAACCAATAGAGAATATCTTAAAAATGCTTGACTACATTGGTTTTCCCTGGAACACCGTCGTACAATTTAACGATACCTTTTTTGTTTTTAAATTCGCATTTTCTTAAAATATCACTTTTAATTCATAATTTACTGACTCTTTTCTATCCATCAAAAATTTTTATAAAAAAGTTACAAAATTGTATTTGTCTCAAAAAGACGCAAAAACTAATATTTTGAAAAAATGAGATTTTTTTATAAAAAACTATTTTCAACAAAATTTTTGTAGAAGGGCGTACAAAAATTTAATCTATTTTCAAAAAGCAGACGTTTTAATAAAAATCGGACCTGAGCTAATTTTGTAAGCGTAGTTTGCTATATTCAAGCTTGTCCTTTCGACTTATACGAGTAAAATCCTAAAATTGAACCATACAAACTCCTAAAAATTAAAATGTCCCTTTCCAAAAAGCCTGTGTACGCTCTAGGCGCTAGTGTGGTTGACAGATAGACGGACAGACGGACCAGGCACACGGATTTCCGAAAACTAATATTTCGCTGCCAGAGAGCCACAGAAATTGGATTCTGATTGCACTACATATTCGAGCAAGTAATTTATTACAAATAGGAGCAAGAAAAATAAATCTGAACCTCTAATTGGAATATGTAAACCACACAACCACTTTTGTGTTGAAAAATCGGAACTTCTTCCTACAGCTTTACATCACTTTCTCTTTCTGCAAAATACATATCAAAAACGAACATCTCAACTATATAATACACTGAATATCTATATAGTTTAGTATCTTATTTACATCAGGTGATCGGATTTTTTGAAAATTCGATTTTACAAAAATTAATAATAGTTAAATTCATCGTTTATCCGCATCCCAATGAAGGTGTTTATAATTATTGATTAAATAAAACCACCGACTGACTCGTTACATGATTAAACACTATGCATCTGTGATCAGTGCGTAAAGTAGTCAATACTACGTGCGTGGTGTAGAGACCACTCTCAACAATTCAACGCTTGATATTCAATTTTACGCCCAGTCGTAGAAAATACATTTTTTTATTTACGTCAATAAACATGCGCTTAGTTCCTTAGCTACCAACCGTTTAAACAACGAATTAAGAGCACGTCCATAGCAACGGCCGTTAAAATGCTCCAGAGTCCATTAACAATAGTTTAGCAGACTTGAGGAATTATATTTTTCCGAAGCTCAAAAATCTTTTGATAAATATGTCGTTGCCATAAAACAGAATTTTTAGAAATGAATGTAAACAATGCTAGGTGAGAGGCCAAGATATGTAAACAAAAAGTGGCGAAAGCGGATTAAACTTATATAACCAAGTTTATTTGTTGAGAATTATTTATAAAAATTTAATATGCATTAATACTAAACAATATACAAAATCGTTCGTAGATCCTTACAGTTTTAAATTTAAAACAGAAATTCTTTGAATTTTAATGAGCGTCATATTCATTTTGTGACTCCATTGATTACATGTCAATATCTTGTAATTTCCGGATGTTCTTAAGTACTACGTTTACTAGATTCCTGCAGTCAAAGCCCCCAACTGCAAAGCTTGTCCACACACATACCGTAGGTTTCACTTGGAATTGCCGACTCTTTTGTCGGTGCTGGGAATCTCAGCTGCGGTATCCGTTATTTTACTGTTCCCTTGAACTTGAAGTTTTTATGTATGACATTTTTTGGCTTTACTTGTAAAACGACTCAGATTTGTAATACACGACTTGTAATTCAACCAAAATCTTAAAATTTCTGATTTTCTGGTACATAAGCCCCATTTTTTTAAGTTGGCAATAAAATGGAGGGAGGCTAATACGCGAGTATCTCGCATTGACGCCAATTATTTTTTTTCAAAAATTGTCTTATTTTTTACAAACAATGTTACAATGAATCTTTATTTCCAGCAACCCGTCTGCAATTTTTTTTAGAATAATTGACAATAAAAATTGTAGAGAATTAGTCGTTATTAAATATTTTTGCAAGAAATCACATTGGAAGAAATCGTATATTCCGAAATTTTCAACCACAAAGCTGGTGGAAGGGGGGTGTCTTATTCGAGAAAATATATTATTTTTTAACATAGCTTATTACTTTATTTAGCTCAATGTTGTTTCCATGGATAGACAAGGGATGCTTAAAATAATGACGTGGGTAACATTTTCGTTGAACTCTGTGCATTTTTGAAATTTGAAAATTTAGAAGTAATAGAAAGTATATGCTGTTGTAGCCTCTCCAGTTTTTACCGTGACAGCATCGATACTTTGCGGTGTTAGATTTATTACTTATTTGCAAATAAGTTTGAGATCTTGGTGGCTGAATTAGTAATGTATAGGGTTATACTTGGGTTTTTCTAACGTGGCATCGAAGGGTAGTATCTCCAAGATGGAATACGGCCCGACTTTTTGCGTCTTTCTCGGCCCTGCCGCAAGATGTCGTATGATCGCGACCGTATCGAACAGTGCTGCAGATCAAGCGACTCTAGCGGCACGACCGAGAAAGACGCGAAAAGCCGTGCCATATTCCATCTTGGAGATACTACACTCAAATGCCCACGTATATAGAAAGATTTTCCTAACAATGAGTTAAATTGACAGCTAGTGCTGGCAAAATAACTTAAGGTTCTGTGGTCATCGTGGCCATTGGACTCCCTTCTTGCTTTCGTTCGTTTGCAGTTGGCTGACTTGTAAATATCTTCGACGCTTCCTTTTGTGATATCCTCGTCCGACGAAAATATAATGCACCACAAGAAATAATTGAAATTCGGAAGTGCAGTGTTATGTGCACTTCTGTAAAAATTATTTTTATTCTATAAACATTACATTGGATTTACTTTTTGTCTGATAAATATTACGTTTATTTAAAAACCGAGTCTTGAATGTGATATGTGAACTGGCTATTGTGCTGTTGTGTGGCGAGCTGTGATTGAGAACTTTATATTTATTTAGTCAAAAACAGCCAAAAACTGTATGTGATGTATGGGGGAGAAAATCATCTGCGCACGCTTTCTTGAGTTTCAGTATCCCTTCCCAACAAATTAACTATTAATAGTTGAAAGATGAAAAATAAGAGTAATAATAATAATAATAATAATAATAATAATAATAATAATAATAATAATAATAAAGCGAGAGATTAACATTTCAAAAACTAGATATTTTCGTTGCCGAATTATAGAAAACTTATTTGTAACGGTAAACGAACGAACAGATTTGATTTTTCTCTATTGCTAACAAATAGAAACTCACCCTAAGCTCTACTACCACTACAAGCAAAAGGAAAGCTCAACAAAACGTGCGCATAGTGAAGCTACATTTACGTCCAGAAGCAAATCAAGGGGCCATCTCAGCATTTGCTCAATGGATCAGGGAAACTGGACAAAAACCCGATCGAGATGGAGGTCATTGACCCGGAAGCTGAAGTACATTACTTGTTACAGGCATTTAAGTCTTTTTAAAAAATTATACAATGCAAATGTAAACTAATTCATTATACTATATCTTGGTTTTGTTAAAGTAAACATTATTTTTCTTTTTGACGATCAGTATAGTCTCTAATTGTATAGAAACAGTTTTTGCAGCAGAAAAGATTTTACTTTTAACTTAAATTTGTGTACCAATTTTAATTGTTTTATTTCATCTGGCAATGAGTTGTAAAGTAACGTGCATATATTGTATGTAGATTTCTTGTAGTGAGCTGTTGATACTGACACTTGATAAACATTATTTCTACGTCGAGTGTTGTAATTATAAATATCAGTATTTCATGAAAATATGTTTCCACCGTTAAGTAAGTCAGTTTTGACAAATACTACAGATGTGTAAATCAATAGGCAAGGCAATGGTAAGATTCCAAGCTCAATGAAAAGAGGCTTGCAGGGATCACGTGGATGGCAATTTTTCATTATTCGGATAATTTTCTTTGCAATCTAAATGTCTGGACACTGAAGGATGAGCTTCTCAGAATATTATGCCATATCTCAGCTATATTTACATTCGTTGGCAGATTGTGAGAGCATGTTAAATTTTCCACATTGTAATTAAATTTAAATGTTTCCGGGACTTGCGTACGTGATATACCTCTGCAAATATCTTAGACTTCTGGATAGTGATGTCTTCACAGGAACCATCACCAAACACTACACAAAGAGGTATGGCTGAACAGCTGTCGCGGCGGAGGGATACTTCTCTGAATTAAGGCTCCCACAGACCGGCGCGGTAGATCGCAGCGGGTGCGGCGCGGAAAGATCCGAGCTAGACGCGACCGCGGAATTCGCGCGACCGTTCACACCAGCGTCAATTATGATCAGCGTTTGGTGACGGTTGGCAAGGTCGCTCGACCCAGAGAGGAGCGAAGGCTCCCGAACACGGGCGGACTTCCGCGAAAGTCGAGCTGCAGCGGAAGAAACGCGTTACAAATTTCGCCGACAATTAAACGCTGCCGATTCGTTGCCGCGACGCTCGTCTACCGCGGAGGTCTGAACGTGCTTATAAGGCAACACGTGACGCGAAAATTCCGCTGCGGTGAATCCGCGTAGGCTGCGGATCTTCCGCGTCGGTTTGTGGGAGCTTTTGCGTGTGATGTTCACTTGTTTAGAGAACTGTCACTTTGGCTCATTCTTAGGGAAATCCTTCTATAGTAGGTGTCGCGGCGTGCTTAGCGAGGGTGGAGGAGGGGAGGGGAATGGGAGGGGAAGGGGAGGGGGGGGCGGTGTTCGCGAAGTCCCACGGCGGCGGCGGTGGCGGATGCGGAGGCTCCCAGGCGGTCGTCGCCGCCGCCTCCCCCCTCCCCCCAACACCCCCCCCCTGCGCAGCTACGCTCACTAGGGCTAGACGCATGACACGCGCACGTCACACAGCACTTACACCTCACACACGCGAAACGCACATACACCCACATGCCCACGCATCACACAGGACATACCCAGACATCACACTCACACACACAACACACAAGAGTTCCCGCAATCAATGCATGGAGTCATCAATACGTACTATCACAGTTCAGAAAATCTTGGGTTGTCTAATGCGTGGGAAATTGTAATCGACCAAGGTTGTAGTTGCCCAGAAATTTGTTCTGGCTACGTTGTTTTTTTTGTTTCATTTTTTTTGTTTCATTTTTGTTCATTCGTTTCATTGGTGTTTTCGTCTGCTTTCTTCCACGAAATGTGAAAGTAATTGTTTTGTGCCGCTACTGCCTGTCGAAAAGCTAGGAAGTCGATGTTCTCACTGACAAAGGTAGCTCAGGGCTTCGACTGATGTCACTCCAGTGCCTCTGACCGAGATGTGCTAGGGTTTAAGTCCCGCCAGCAGCAGGTTTTTCGACAGTAGCTATGGGCATAGCTAGGTCGAATTCAGTCGCTGACAGGAGAAGAATTCTAGCGGCCGGCTGCGCTGATCGGTAGTTTTCCGTGGTTTCTCCGATCAACACCAGGCGAATGCCGGAGCAGTACACTAAAAAACGGGCCACGGACCACACGCGATTTTTCCTTCCTCTTCCTTGCCCTATCCTCACCCCTTACATACACACTTACACTAACATGCACTACACTGCCACATATTCCGGGAGACCGGTCGGGAGCGCAGAGCTTTTTCCGGGTTGGGCGGTGCACGGAAGCAGTGGGAGAGTCCTGGTTGAGGAAAATCCCCGGAAGTTGATGTAGGTCGGCCCCGGATCTCACCATCCAATGGGGAAAGATCAGAGCTACCTTCCGCGATACAAATAATTCACTACATTACGGGACTACTGACGGTAGTTTCGCGCACATGATCATCAATCAGTCACTCGAAATGTGAATGCAATTCGTTTTGGTCGAGACTGCCTGTTGAAAAGCAGGGAAGTCGATGTTTTTGGAACGGCCTTCAGGATTGCCGTCTCTGTGACGTGCCCTGTGCACAGTTTTCCGCGCCAACGTGTACGCGCGCGCCAACGCATTGGCTGCTCTACGGGGAGTCACTTTCCCCCTTCCAAAGCCAACATTGTTGGTATCTTTCTCGATTCATTCAAAACTGGTGGGAATTCGCGACACACTGAAACCATTCTTCCTCTTCTTGCATCAGTTATTACTGAACAACTATTCATATTTTGTTTAAAAAAGTGCATGACATCGTTTAAATATCTAAAATTGCAGGAAAAATTGCATTGAGAAAGAAATCCTTGGCTTTAATATTGGAAATGAAGGAGAGGTTCGAAAACAAATTTGAACTTTTACAATTGTCGAAATTGCATACGTTTCCATGGGAATCGGAACTACGGCATTTTGATATATGGAATTTTTCTTCTACAGAAAAAAATTTAAAAATTGCTAGAACATGTTGAAAATGTCGCTTCATGTAAAGTACGCCAAAAACATATGACATCTTAAGGATTCCCGGAACTGTGAAAGTAGATCTTACCCCTCACGCACTCACATAGTTCCAGCTCAAATGCTGCCAACCTGACAGAGTTATGCCAGACAAATCCACCCCATCCATGCAGGAATCTCGATTTTCACATAATTGCGTAAATCTCTCCACCCACATCATTCTTAACATTTCAAACAGCGCTAAGAGACGTTAATCCTGCGCGTACAAGAAGGAATCTTTATCTCGGATTTTACGTCGAACTTTTTATTTTTATTTTTGAGGCGATTCCTAACTTTTTACACTCTATTCTGTAGTATAAAATAGTACTATACTGCATAGTACAATATATTGAGGAATAGTAACAATGTCCACAAATAATCGCTTTCATCATCCGCCTTCAGCTTCCCTTCGTCTATTGCGATGGACATTGCTTTGTTTCTGATCCAGTTTCCGTACGCTTTCTGGCGTTCTGTGAGGCGTCACTGGTTAATTAAGTGACTTCGTCCTCAGTGCCATAAAATGATCGTTATTCATGTCTATGCGGAAGTGAGTCAACTCCTTTACGTGGATTGTGAAAACATCTGTAGTTCGTTCTCCTATACACCAATAGATTGTAATCCATGGGAATAATATTTCTTCCTATCAAGTGCCGAAAATCATCTATTCATATCTATTGTTCATCATTTTTTATCTTAATATAGCAGAGAGCAGTAAGAATACCGGTAGCCAAGGAAATGAGTACATGTTGAACTTCTCCATACAAATTGCATTAATATTTTAAACTGTTTTTGATAGTAATAAATAAATAAACAATTCAATAATGTAGAGGTTGAGTTTTGTAAAAAAAATGTGTCTAGGTTTTTTAATATTACATTGTGTGTAATGCAGAGAATGCTTAGTGCTTAAAAAGATTAGGAGAGGAGCAAATGCAATTCAACAGTTTCTATAAATTGAATAACCGTACATTTGACGCACTACATTGTGATTTCTCTGACGATGAAACCTGTTGCAGCCGTTTATAAAGAGACACAGTGATATCTGAACAGTTTGTGTAAAGCTCCTTTTCTTGAAATATAATAAACAATCTCCCTATAAAGTCCCTATATAGTATTTGAGTAACCCCTCAAGTGTGCAGATGTGCAGATGTGTGGTTTCCGTCACTCTCGGCTAGACCACTTCCAGTGCACCAATCGAGACATATGAGGTGACATTCGAAGCGTCTCGGTCTCCTGATGGGGAACTCATACTTTGTTTACGGATGCGACCAGGAGATTCAAATAAATTTCCAAAAACATGCTTTTGCATGTTTTAAGGCTGCGATCTTAGTGGATAAATGGTGAATTAAGCCCAATACCATCTATGTAGGTGGCGTTGATTAAACCCCAGTACTCTGTGGTTATTTTCAGTGCATGGCACCATAATTTTCTTCCATGAGGTTGGCACCCTGATTGTTTACAAACCAGCAATATGAAATGAAAATCGCGCGGCAGAATTTGTTGTCAAGATTTGAAGTATTTCATTTGAATTTTTTATAAAAAAATGGGCAAATTGCCTTGGAACATTGAATTTCAAGAATATGAAGTAAATATGAAGAAATTAAAAAATGTAAGTATAATACTAGAGAAAATATTTTTTAAGAGTGCAAAGATCGATTTTCAATTTAATGTAATTTAATACTTATTCACCTTATTCACTTAAAGATACAAAATAGTAACATTTAATGCCAATATATGTTCGCCTTCAGAACACAAATCAGACTGAATTTGTGGAGTTTTAAAATCTTCAAAGAAATATGAGACGAAAATATGGATGTGTTAAGCAACTCAGGGGAATCCAATGTAGTTAGAAGCTTTTGCGTCAGAATTAATTGAGAATGATCTCTTAATAGGAATAGAGAAAAACGCAGAAGAACAGTTTACAAGTGATCACTTGTGTTCATATTTTAAAACAAAACGTAAAAATATAAAATCCATGGTGGTAGCATAAATCTTGTGGTAATCCATAATGAGAGATAGGGATAATCATTCACAAGAATAACGGTTATAATATTTAATATAATACATGCTATAACTGTTATAATAAATATTATAACTTACTGTGGTGAATGATTATCCCTATATCTCATTATAAAAACAAAGCTGTGCTAAATTCGAACTATTCGCATTATTCATACCTGCAAGTACATTTTATACCCATTACAGTTTTGAAACTGCAATAATACCTGTTAATATCCCGTATGGAGGTAATATGCTAGGCCATTGTGTCTTGGGAATTTTGAAACGGAAGTATAACATTGACAGCTACTACAATTCATTCGTAAGTTCAATACCAGATATTGCAAGAACATATTTGAACAAAGCATGGAATGAAAGAAATGAAGTATGAAAGAATGAATTTTCGACACATCAAAATACTTTTAAAACAGTTTACAGCATCGGCGACGCCACAATAAACTTATTTTTATTGTTTATACACTTAACGTACTCTGACATACTAAAAAAGGGATGTGTTAGAAAAGAAATAAATTAGCAACATGTAGCATACACTTCTTTTTCACATTATACTTTTTCTACCAAATATATTCTATAAAATGTGAAGACAGCAAACATTCTGACTACGTAGATATAAACAATGCTCAAAAACATTCAAAAACTTGAAATTTACGACATTGTTAGTTTTTCTATTTAATGGGCATCATTTTGATAGGTAATGGAGTCGATAAATAAAGATATAAAAGGAAAAAGTATAAGATATTGAAAACACGAATTAATTTTTTAAAGTGCCCGCAAATGTTTACGCCCAACCAGTATTAAATAATGGCTGAAGGGTCGCTTCAAAGGCTCAAAGCCCACCGCGTTTCAACATCCACCAGGAGCGCAGAGAGGTGAAAAACCCCGCGCTGGACGCAGAGTAGGCTCCAAGAGAAGGCGCTCAATTAATCTCCCGTGAGAATATTCCGGCAGATGTTCCTGTCCCCGCCCCCCAGCTATGCAAATGGTGGCGGAAACGCGCCAGGCGCAGCTCAGCTGAGAGAGGCGCGTGGCGGGGAGGGACGGAGTAGGGCGGGGAGGACGGGGAGGAGAGGAGGAGCGGGGTGGAAGGGGGAGGGGTGGGCGAGGAGAGACGGAGAAGGGCGAGGAATACAGGAGAGGCGAGAGGAGCGGGGTGGGAAGGGAAGGAACGGGTGGGGAGAGGCGAGGAGGGGGCGGGGTTGGGAGAGACGGGGCGGCATAAATACGGACGAGGGCGGGTAGGGTCAGTCCCGGGAGACACGGATCGGGACGGGAAGGGACGAGGTGTAGGAAGTGGCGGGGAAGGGCGAGGAGCGACGGAATGGGAAGGGATGGGGCGGGAAGGGCGGGGAGAGATTGTGCAGTGTGTCGAAATGTCACGGTATCGGCGGGACGGGCTGGGACAGGATGGAATGGGGTACGGCGAGACTGGACGGATTGGAACGGGACGAGGTGAAGCAGGGGACCGGGAGCGGTGGCTCAGTGCATCATCTGGTGTCTCTGCAGCGCCTCTGACCTGGGGCCTAGGTTCGAAACCCAACGGCGGCAGGATTTTCGACATTAGCTTTCCAGCTATGTCGAATTCAGTCGCTGTCTGGAGGAGAATTCTAGCGGCCGGCTCTGATCGGTACTTTTCCGTGGTTTCTCCGATCACCAGGCGTATACCGGAGAAGTACACGAAAAAACGGGCCACGGACCGCGCGCGCTCTTTTCTTTCTCTTTCTTGTCCTATCCTCTCCCTTTACACACACGAACACTTACACTAACATGCACTACACCAGCACACATGCCGGGAGACCGGTCGAGAGCTTAGAACTTGTCCAGGCTAGAGCGGTGCCTCGCTGGTGGGAGATACCTGGTTATCATCGAGAATCCGCAGTAGTCAGGAATCGAACCCTTTACTTCCATTAAAATATTATGTCGACATACGATCAGCTGTGATGTCATGCAATCGGGAGATTCAATGTCACAACAGCGACGTTACTATGGTGACGTTGAAGCTTCCGATGGGATGACAGTTGACGATGTGCACACGGACTTCATGCTTTGATCCAAGTACATGACTCAGTGGTCTGTGCAGAGTCAGCTAAGCAGCCGGAGCGAAGGGAGAGGGGAGCTGTGCATTGTGGGTTCACAGGGTGGGTGGATGTGGAGGGGCGAGAGGCGTGGTGGGGGCAGTGGTATAGTGAATTTGGAGAGAGGAGAGAGTGGGAGAGGCATGGTTGGTGGGGCGTGTGAAAGGGGTGTGGGCTGTGAGGAGAGGCGGAGCAGGGCGGTGTGTAGTGCACGGCGGGCGCGCCGGAGCGGCGGTGCGAGTGGCGGGGCGGCGCGGACGGAAGAGGCCGGAAGCGCCGGGTTCAGCGCCCGCGCATGCGCACGGCGACCGGACGCCTCCCCCTGCCCCCCCTCCTGCGCCGAGGCCCGGGCGCCTGCACGCGACGGCGGCGCCGCGCAACTCCACAGCGATGCGCCTCCCCTCGCCCTCACACACTCCCGCCCCGCCCATCTCGCCCCGCCCACCTCACCCCTCAACCCCTCAACCTACCCCGCCCGTTACACCCACCGCGACCCGCCCGACCCCACCCACCCTATATCGCCACCCACTCACTGCCCCGCCCACCCTTCCCACAGGAAGAGGAAGGAAAGATCGCGCGCGGTCCGTGGCCCGTTTGTTAGGGTACTGCTCCGACATTCGCCTGGTGTTGATCGGAGAAACCACGGAAAACTACCGATCAGAGCAGCCGGCCACTAGAATTCTCCTCCAGACAGCAACTGAATTCGACCTAGCTGAAAAGCTAGTGTCGAAAATCCTGCCGCCGTCAGGACTCGAACCTAGGCCTCCCAGTCAGAGGTGCTGCAGTGACGCACTGAGTTGATGCATTGAGCTACCGCTCCCGGTGATACATAGAGATAGTAGACAATGCAGAGTCAATTATGGGCGCGAACGAACTCGCGAAGCATCTAGAAAAATTACTATTGAAAAATGTACGAAGCAAACAATTGAAAATAATTTATTTTTTACGGTCAAATAAAGATATTGAAACTTTTAGTTGGTGCAGTTAATGTATTTTGCTGTATTTATGTATTAATAAAATTAATATCTGTGGAGAAATTCTATTAAATTTTGATATCATGACAGTGAACGTCTCATTTAGAAAATCAAAATGTTAATCCCCAGAGGATCACTATAACCGGAGTCTACTGTATATTCTTACGTATACAGATCAGTGGTTGATGGGCAGCTCTTGTAGAACAAATGCGAATCAAAATGTGGCATTGTGCAACTTTGGTGCACTCTGCGGTCAACGTTGGAACTTTCTTCCATTTCAACCCAACTACTGTGCAAGAACTTTCTCCCCACTCCAGCCGCTATTAGGTCTCGTGATTGCTTTGCTACGCAAAACGTCTCAACTAGTAGCTCACGAGGAAATTTTCGGTAGATCGCAATGTCACGCTCAGGTTGATTAATCCGCGAGATGCTTCATTGAGCACAGAAAGACCATTCACGAAAACTGCTTCTTGCGCACTGCCGCCCAACTATCACTGTCATTCTCTTGGTTGATTGAGTAAAGTTGAGGTTACATCCATTATGCTTTGTTTGCGTATATAAACAGCCAATTTTGGTCTGGGTTAATCTAAACGTGTAGCCAATGATTACATCAACACATGTGTAGAGTTTCTTTATCATATTACAGTGAATTCTTTGAAAGTTTCGTATTAGAAACTTACAAACAAAAGAGCACAATTTCGTCCATGGATGGATATTTCGACAATTGTATTTGAATGGCAGCCATCACCTCTCTACCAGCTTGAAAAAAAAGCTCATCCAAAAAGAGTTCCATCCATTTCATTAAAATTAAGAAGCCTCTCGAAAAATTTGTTCTTACGTTTCTCTTTTTCTAGTAACGGTGCTTCAATATTTTCTCTTATGGTTTC